>JAVIAB010000026.1:32244542-32339542 GCA_032433765.1 Megaustenia siamemsis | reverse complement strand
ATGAATGTGTTACAAGAACTGGCAGTGAGTTCATGTACCAGAGAGAAAGAGAGAGTTGTGGACAAGTAATGGATGTGTTACAAGAACTGGCAGTGAGTTCATGTACCAGAGAGAAAGAGAGAGAGAGAGTTGTGGACAAGTAATGGATGTGTTACAAGAACTGGCAGTGAGTTCATGTACCAGAGAGAAAGAGAGAGAGAGAGTTGTGGACACGTAATGGATGTTGCTGGGAGTGAGTTCATGTACCAGAGAGAGAGAGAGAGAGAGAGAGAGAGTTGTGGACAAGTAATGGATGTGTTACAAGAACTGCGAGTGAGTTCATGTACCAGAGAGAGAGAGAGAGAGAGTTGTGGACAAGTAATGGATGTGTTACAAGAACTGGGAGTGAGTTCATGTACCAGAGAGAGAGAGAGAGAGAGAGAGAGAGAGTTGTGGACAAGTAATGGATGTGTTACAAGAACTGGGAGTGAGTTCATGTGCCAGAGAGAGAGAGAGAGAGAGAGAGTTGTGGACAAGTAATGGATGTGTTACAAGAACTGGGAGTGAGTTCATGTACCAGAGAGAGAGAGAGAGAGAGAGTTGTGGACAAGTAATGGATGTGTTACAAGAACTGGGAGTCAGTTCATGTGCCAGAGAGAGAGAGAGTTGTGGACAAGTAATGGATGTGTTACAAGAACTGGGAGTGAGTTCATGTACCAGAGAGAGAGAGAGAGAGAGAGTTGTGGACAAGTAATGGATGTGTTACAAGAACTGGGAGTGAGTTCATGTACCAGAGAGAGAGAGAGAGAGAGAGAGAGAGAGAGAGAGTTGTGGACAAGTAATGGATGTGTTACAAGAACTGGAGTGAGTTCATGTGCCAGAGAGAGAGAGAGAGAGAGAGAGTTGTGGACAAGTAATGGATGTGTTACAAGAACTGGGAGTGAGTTCATGTACCAGAGAGAGAGAGAGAGAGAGAGTTGTGGACAAGTAATGGATGTGTTACAAGAAGTGGGAGTGAGTTCATGTACCAGATAGAGAGAGAGAGAGAGTTGTGGACAAGTAATGGATGTGTTACAAGAACTGGGAGTAAGTTCATGTACCAGAGAGAGAGAGAGAGAGAGAGAGTTGTGGACAAGTAATGGATGTGTTACAAGAACTGGGAGTGAGTTCATGTACCAGAGAGAGAGAGAGAGAGAGAGAGAGAGAGTTGTGGACAAGTAATGGATGTGTTACAAGAACTGGGAGTGAGTTCATGTGCCAGAGAGAGAGAGAGAGAGAGTTGTGGACAAGTAATGGATGTGTTACAAGAACTGGGAGTGAGTTCATGTACCAGAGAGAGAGAGAGAGAGAGAGTTGTGGACAAGTAATGGATGTGTTACAAGAACTGGGAGTGAGTTCATGTACCAGAGAGAGAGAGAGAGAGAGAGTTGTGGACAAGTAATGGATGTGTTACAAGAACTGGGAGTGAGTTCATGTGCCAGAGAGAGAGAGAGAGAGTTGTGGACAAGTAATGGATGTGTTACAAGAACTGGGAGTGAATTCATGTACCAGAGAGAGAGAGAGTTGTGGACAAGTAATGGATGTGTTACAAGAACTGGGAGTGAGTTCATGTACCAGAGAGAGAGAGAGTTGTGGACAAGTAATGGATGTGTTACAAGAACTAGGAGTGAATTCATGTACCAGAGAGAGAGAGTTGTGGACAAGTAATGGATGTGTTACAAGAACTGGGAGTGAATTCATGTACCAGAGAGAGAGAGTTGTGGACAAGTAATGGATGTGTTACAAGAACTAGGAGTGAATTCATGTACCAGAGAGAGAGAGTTGTGGACAAGTAATGGATGTGTTACAAGAACTGGGAGTGAATTCATGTACCAGAGAGAGAGAGTTGTGGACAAGTAATGGATGTGTTACAAGAACTGGGAGTGAGTTCATGTACCAGAGAGAGAGAGAGTTGTGGACAAGTAGTGGATGTGTTACAAGAACTGGGAGTGAATTCATGTACCAGAGAGAGAGAGAGAGTTGTGGACAAGTAATGGATGTGTTACAAGAACTAGGAGTGAGTTCATGTACCAGAGAGAGAGAGAGAGAGAGTTGTGGACAAGTAATGGATGTGTTACAAGAACTAGGAGTGAGTTCATGTACCAGAGAGAGAGAGAGAGAGTTGTGGACAAGTAATGGATGTGTTACAAGAACTAGGAGTGAGTTCATGTACCAGAGAGAGAGAGAGAGAGAGAGTTGTGGACAAGTAATGGATGTGTTACAAGAACTGGGAGTGAGTTCATGTACCAGAGAGAAAGAGTAAGAGAGAGAGAGTTATGGACAAGTAATGGATGTTGCTGGGAGTGAGTTCATGTACCAGAGAGAGACAGAGAGAGTTGTGAACAAGTAATGGATGTTGCTATGAGTGAGTTCATGTACCAGAGAGAGAGAGAGAGAGAGTTGTGGACAAGTAATGAATGTGTTACAAGAACTGGCAGTGAGTTCATGTACCAGAGAGA
Source organism: Megaustenia siamemsis (assembly GCA_032433765.1). NCBI lineage: Eukaryota > Metazoa > Mollusca > Gastropoda > Stylommatophora > Ariophantidae > Megaustenia > Megaustenia siamemsis. Next base: position 32,337,065 of record JAVIAB010000026.1, on the reverse strand, counting down.
AAGAGAGAGTTGTGGACAAGTAATGGATGTTGCTGGGAGTGAGTTCATGTACCAGAGAGAGACAGAGAGAGTTGTGAACAAGTAATGGATGTTGCTATGAGTGAGTTCATGTACCAGAGAGAGAGAGAGAGAGAGAGAGTTGTGGACAAGTAATGAATGTGTTACAAGAACTGGCAGTGAGTTCATGTACCAGAGAGAAAGAGAGAGTTGTGGACAAGTAATGGATGTGTTACAAGAACTGGCAGTGAGTTCATGTACAGAGAGAAAGAGAGAGAGAGAGTTGTGGACAAGTAATGGATGTGTTACAAGAACTGGCAGTGAGTTCATGTACCAGAGAGAAAGAGAGAGAGAGAGTTGTGGACACGTAATGGATGTTGCTGGGAGTGAGTTCATGTACCAGAGAGAGAGAGAGAGAGAGAGAGAGTTGTGGACAAGTAATGGATGTGTTACAAGAACTGCGAGTGAGTTCATGTACCAGAGAGAGAGAGAGAGAGAGTTGTGGACAAGTAATGGATGTGTTACAAGAACTGGGAGTGAGTTCATGTACCAGAGAGAGAGAGAGAGAGAGAGAGAGAGAGAGAGTTGTGGACAAGTAATGGATGTGTTACAAGAACTGGGAGTGAGTTCATGTGCCAGAGAGAGAGAGAGAGTTGTGGACAAGTAATGGATGTGTTACAAGAACTGGGAGTGAGTTCATGTACCAGAGAGAGAGAGAGAGAGAGAGTTGTGGACAAGTAATGGATGTGTTACAAGAACTGGGAGTCAGTTCATGTGCCAGAGAGAGAGAGAGTTGTGGACAAGTAATGGATGTGTTACAAGAACTGGGAGTGAGTTCATGTACCAGAGAGAGAGAGAGAGAGAGAGTTGTGGACAAGTAATGGATGTGTTACAAGAACTGGGAGTGAGTTCATGTACCAGAGAGAGAGAGAGAGAGAGAGAGAGAGAGAGAGAGAGTTGTGGACAAGTAATGGATGTGTTACAAGAACTGGGAGTGAGTTCATGTGCCAGAGAGAGAGAGAGAGAGAGAGTTGTGGACAAGTAATGGATGTGTTACAAGAACTGGGAGTGAGTTCATGTACCAGAGAGAGAGAGAGAGAGAGTTGTGGACAAGTAATGGATGTGTTACAAGAACTGGGAGTGAGTTCATGTACCAGATAGAGAGAGAGAGAGAGTTGTGGACAAGTAATGGATGTGTTACAAGAACTGGGAGTGAGTTCATGTACCAGAGAGAGAGAGAGAGAGAGAGAGTTGTGGACAAGTAATGGATGTGTTACAAGAACTGGGAGTGAGTTCATGTACCAGAGAGAGAGAGAGAGAGAGAGAGAGAGTTGTGGACAAGTAATGGATGTGTTACAAGAACTGGGAGTGAGTTCATGTGCCAGAGAGAGAGAGAGAGAGAGTTGTGGACAAGTAATGGATGTGTTACAAGAACTGGGAGTGAGTTCATGTACCAGAGAGAGAGAGAGAGAGAGAGTTGTGGACAAGTAATGGATGTGTTACAAGAACTGGGAGTGAGTTCATGTACCAGAGAGAGAGAGAGAGAGAGAGTTGTGGACAAGTAATGGATGTGTTACAAGAACTGGGAGTGAGTTCATGTGCCAGAGAGAGAGAGAGAGAGTTGTGGACAAGTAATGGATGTGTTACAAGAACTGGGAGTGAATTCATGTACCAGAGAGAGAGAGAGTTGTGGACAAGTAATGGATGTGTTACAAGAACTGGGAGTGAGTTCATGTACCAGAGAGAGAGAGAGTTGTGGACAAGTAATGGATGTGTTACAAGAACTAGGAGTGAATTCATGTACCAGAGAGAGAGAGTTGTGGACAAGTAATGGATGTGTTACAAGAACTGGGAGTGAATTCATGTACCAGAGAGAGAGAGTTGTGGACAAGTAATGGATGTGTTACAAGAACTGGGAGTGAGTTCATGTACCAGAGAGAGAGAGAGTTGTGGACAAGTAATGGATGTGTTACAAGAACTGGGAGTGAATTCATGTACCAGAGAGAGAGAGAGAGTTGTGGACAAGTAATGGATGTGTTACAAGAACTGGGAGTGAGTTCATGTACCAGAGAGAGAGAGAGTTGTGGACAAGTAATGGATGTGTTACAAGAACTGGGAGTGAGTTAATGTACCAGAGAGAGAGAGAGAGAGAGAGTTGTGGACAAGTAATGAATGTGTTACAAGAACTGGGAGTGAGTTCATGTACCAGATAGAGAGAGAGAGAGAGTTGTGGACAAGTAATGGATGTGTTACAAGAACTGGGAGTAAGTTCATGTACCAGAGAGAGAGAGAGAGAGAGAGAGAGAGAGAGAGAGAGAGAGAGAGAGAGAGAGTTGTGGACAAGTAATGGATGTGTTACAAGAACTGCGAGTGAGTTCATGTACCAGATAGAGAGAGAGAGAGAGAGAGAGAGTTGTGGACAAGTAATGGATGTGTTACAAGAACTGGGAGTAAGTTCATGTACCAGAGAGAGAGAGAGAGAGAGAGAGAGAGAGTTGTGGACAAGTAATGGATGTGTTACAAGAACTGGGAGTGAGTTCATGTACCAGATAGAGAGAGAGAGAGAGAGAGTTGTGGACAAGTAATGGATGTGTTACAAGAACTGGGAGTAAGTTCATGTACCAGAGAGAGAGAGAGAGAGAGAGAGAGAGAGAGAGTGAGAGAGAGAGAGAGAGAGAGAGAGTTGTGGACAAGTAATGGAATGTGTTACAAGAACTGCGAGTGAGTTCATGTACCAGAGAGAGAGAGAGAGAGTTGTGGACAAGTAATGGATGTGTTACAAGAACTGGGAGTGAGTTCATGTACCAGAGAGAGAGAGAGAGAGAGTTGTGGACAAGTAATGGATGTGTTACAAGAACTGGGAGTGAGGTCATGCACCAGAGAGAGAGAGAGTTGTGGACAAGTAATGGATGTGATACAAGAACTGGGAGTGAGTTCATGCACCAGAGAGAGAGAGAGTTGTGGACAAGTAATGGATGTGTTACAAGAACTGGGAGTGAGTTCATGCACCAGAGAGAGAGAGAGTTGTGGACAAGTAATGGATGTGTTACAAGAACTGCGAGTGAGTTCATGTACCAGAGAGAGAGAGAGAGAGTTGTGGACAAGTAATGGATGTGTTACAAGAACTGGGAGTGAGTTCATGTACCAGAGAGAGAGAGAGAGAGAGAGAGAGAGAGAGAGAGAGAGTTGTGGACAAGTAATGGATGTGTTACAAGAACTGGGAGTGAGTTCATGTACCAGAGAGAGAGAGAGTTGTGGACAAGTAATGGATGTGTTACAAGAACTGGGAGTGAGTTCATGTACCAGAGAGAGAGAGAGAGTTGTGGACAAGTAATGGATGTGTTACAAGAACTGGAGTGAGTTCATGTACCAGAGAGAGAGAGAGAGTTGTGGACAAGTAATGGATGTGTTACAAGAACTGGGAGTGAGTTCATGCACCAGAGAGAGAGAGAGTTGTGGACAAGTAATGGATGTGATACAAGAACTGGGAGTGAGTTCATGTACCAGAGAGAGAGAGAGAGTTGTGGACAAGTAATGGATGTGTTACAAGAACTGGGAGTGAGTTCATGTACCAGAGAGAGAGAGAGTTGTGGACAAGTAATGGATGTGATACAAGAACTGGGAGTGAGTTCATGTACCAGAGAGAGAGAGAGAGAGAGAGAGTTGTGGACAAGTAATGGATGTGATACAAGAACTGGGAGTGAGTTCATGTACCAGAGAGAGAGAGAGAGTTGTGGACAAGTAATGGATGTGTTACAAGAACTGGGAGTGAGTTCATGTACCAGAGAGAGAGAGAGTTGTGGACAAGTAATGAATGTGTTACAAGAACTGGGAGTGAGTTCATGTACCAGAGAGAGAGAGAGTTGTGGACAAGTAATGGATGTGATACAAGAACTGGGAGTGAGTTCATGTACCAGAGAGAGAGAGAGTTGTGGACAAGTAATGGATGTGATACAAGAACTGGGAGTGAGTTCATGTACCAGAGAGAGAGAGAGTTGTGGACAAGTAATGGATGTGTTACAAGAACTGGGAGTGAGTTCATGTACCAGAGAGAGAGTTGTGGACAAGTAATGGATGTGTTACAAGAACTGGGAGTGAGTTCATGTACCAGAGAGAGAGAGTTGTGGACAAGTAATGGATGTGTTACAAGAACTGGGAGTGAGTTCATGTACCAGAGAGAGAGAGAGAGAGTTGTGGACAAGTAATGGATGTGATACAAGAACTGGGAGTGAGTTCATGTACCAGAGAGAGAGAGAGTTGTGGACAAGTAATGGATGTGATACAAGAACTGGGAGTGAGTTCATGTACCAGAGAGAGAGAGAGAGTTGTGGACAAGTAATGGATGTGATACAAGAACTGGGAGTGAGTTCATGTACCAGAGAGAGAGAGAGAGAGAGAGTTGTGGACAAGTAATGAATGTGTTACAAGAACTGGGAGTGAGTTCATGTACCAGAGAGAGAGAGAGTTGTGGACAAGTAATGGATGTGTTACAAGAACTGGGAGTGAGTTCATGTACCAGAGAGAGAGTTGTGGACAAGTAATGGATGTGTTACAAGAACTGGGAGTGAGTTCATGTACCAGAGAGAGAGAGAGAGAGTTGTGGACAAGTAATGGATGTGTTACAAGAACTGGGAGTGAGTTCATGTACCAGAGAGAGAGAGAGAGAGAGTTGTGGACAAGTAATGGATGTGTTACAAGAACTGGGAGTGAGTTCATGCACCAGAGAGAGAGAGAGTTGTGGACAAGTAATGGATGTGATACAAGAACTGGGAGTGAGTTCATGCACCAGAGAGAGAGAGAGTTGTGGACAAGTAATGGATGTGTTACAAGAACTGGGAGTGAGTTCATGCACCAGAGAGAGAGAGAGTTGTGGACAAGTAATGGATGTGTTACAAGAACTGCGAGTGAGTTCATGTACCAGAGAGAGAGAGAGAGAGTTGTGGACAAGTAATGGATGTGTTACAAGAACTGGGAGTGAGTTCATGTACCAGAGAGAGAGAGAGAGAGAGAGAGAGAGAGAGAGAGTTGTGGACAAGTAATGGATGTGTTACAAGAACTGGGAGTGAGTTCATGTACCAGAGAGAGAGAGAGTTGTGGACAAGTAATGGATGTGTTACAAGAACTGGGAGTGAGTTCATGTACCAGAGAGAGAGAGAGAGTTGTGGACAAGTAATGGATGTGTTACAAGAACTGGGAGTGAGTTCATGTACCAGAGAGAGAGAGAGAGTTGTGGACAAGTAATGGATGTGTTACAAGAACTGGGAGTGAGTTCATGCACCAGAGAGAGAGAGAGTTGTGGACAAGTAATGGATGTGATACAAGAACTGGGAGTGAGTTCATGTACCAGAGAGAGAGAGAGAGTTGTGGACAAGTAATGGATGTGTTACAAGAACTGGGAGTGAGTTCATGTACCAGAGAGAGAGAGAGTTGTGGACAAGTAATGGATGTGATACAAGAACTGGGAGTGAGTTCATGTACCAGAGAGAGAGAGAGAGAGTTGTGGACAAGTAATGGATGTGATACAAGAACTGGGAGTGAGTTCATGTACCAGAGAGAGAGAGAGAGTTGTGGACAAGTAATGGATGTGTTACAAGAACTGGGAGTGAGTTCATGTACCAGAGAGAGAGAGAGATGTGGACAAGTAATGAATGTGATACAAGAACTGGGAGTGAGTTCATGTACCAGAGAGAGAGAGAGTTGTGGACAAGTAATGGATGTGATACAAGAACTGGGAGTGAGTTCATGTACCAGAGAGAGAGAGAGTTGTGGACAAGTAATGGATGTGTTACAAGAACTGGGAGTGAGTTCATGTACCAGAGAGAGAGTTGTGGACAAGTAATGGATGTGTTACAAGAACTGGGAGTGAGTTCATGTACCAGAGAGAGAGAGTTGTGGACAAGTAATGGATGTGTTACAAGAACTGGGAGTGAGTTCATGTACCAGAGAGAGAGAGAGAGAGAGTTGTGGACAAGTAATGGATGTGTTACAAGAACTGGGAGTGAGTTCATGTACCAGAGAGAGAGAGAGAGAGAGTTGTGGACAAGTAATGGATGTGTTACAAGAACTGGGAGTGAGTTCATGCACCAGAGAGAGAGAGAGTTGTGGACAAGTAATGGATGTGATACAAGAACTGGGAGTGAGTTCATGCACCAGAGAGAGAGAGAGTTGTGGACAAGTAATGGATGTGTTACAAGAACTGGGAGTGAGTTCATGCACCAGAGAGAGAGAGAGTTGTGGACAAGTAATGGATGTGTTACAAGAACTGCGAGTGAGTTCATGTACCAGAGAGAGAGAGAGAGAGTTGTGGACAAGTAATGGATGTGTTACAAGAACTGGGAGTGAGTTCATGTACCAGAGAGAGAGAGAGAGAGAGAGAGAGAGAGAGAGAGAGAGAGTTGTGGACAAGTAATGGATGTGTTACAAGAACTGGGAGTGAGTTCATGTACCAGAGAGAGAGAGAGTTGTGGACAAGTAATGGATGTGTTACAAGAACTGGGAGTGAGTTCATGTACCAGAGAGAGAGAGAGAGTTGTGGACAAGTAATGGATGTGTTACAAGAACTGGGAGTGAGTTCATGTACCAGAGAGAGAGAGAGAGTTGTGGACAAGTAATGGATGTGTTACAAGAACTGGGAGTGAGTTCATGCACCAGAGAGAGAGAGAGTTGTGGACAAGTAATGGATGTGATACAAGAACTGGGAGTGAGTTCATGTACAGAGAGAGAGAGAGAGTTGTGGACAAGTAATGGATGTGTTACAAGAACTGGGAGTGAGTTCATGTACCAGAGAGAGAGAGAGTTGTGGACAAGTAATGGATGTGATACAAGAACTGGGAGTGAGTTCATGTACCAGAGAGAGAGAGAGAGAGAGAGTTGTGGACAAGTAATGGATGTGATACAAGAACTGGGAGTGAGTTCATGTACCAGAGAGAGAGAGAGAGTTGTGGACAAGTAATGGATGTGTTACAAGAACTGGGAGTGAGTTCATGTACCAGAGAGAGAGAGAGTTGTGGACAAGTAATGAATGTGTTACAAGAAACTGGGAGTGAGTTCATGTACCAGAGAGAGAGAGAGTTGTGGACAAGTAATGGATGTGATACAAGAACTGGGAGTGAGTTCATGTACCAGAGAGAGAGAGAGTTGTGGACAAGTAATGGATGTGATACAAGAACTGGGAGTGAGTTCATGTACCAGAGAGAGAGAGAGTTGTGGACAAGTAATGGATGTGTTACAAGAACTGGGAGTGAGTTCATGTACCAGAGAGAGAGTTGTGGACAAGTAATGGATGTGTTACAAGAACTGGGAGTGAGTTCATGTACCAGAGAGAGAGAGAGTTGTGGACAAGTAATGGATGTGTTACAAGAACTGGGAGTGAGTTCATGTACCAGAGAGAGAGAGAGAGAGTTGTGGACAAGTAATGGATGTGATACAAGAACTGGGAGTGAGTTCATGTACCAGAGAGAGAGAGAGTTGTGGACAAGTAATGGATGTGATACAAGAACTGGGAGTGAGTTCATGTACCAGAGAGAGAGAGAGAGTTGTGGACAAGTAATGGATGTGATACAAGAACTGGGAGTGAGTTCATGTACCAGAGAGAGAGAGAGAGAGAGAGTTGTGGACAAGTAATGAATGTGTTACAAGAACTGGGAGTGAGTTCATGTACCAGAGAGAGAGAGAGTTGTGGACAAGTAATGGATGTGTTACAAGAACTGGGAGTGAGTTCATGTACCAGAGAGAGAGTTGTGGACAAGTAATGGATGTGTTACAAGAACTGGGAGTGAGTTCATGTACCAGAGAGAGAGAGAGAGAGTTGTGGACAAGTAATGGATGTGATACAAGAACTGGGAGTAAGTTCATGTACCAGAGAGAGAGAGTTGTGGACAAGTAATGGATGTGTTACAAGAACTGGGAGTGAATTCATGTACCAGAGAGAGAGAGTTGTGGACAAGTAATGGATGTGATACAAGAACTGGGAGTGAATTCATGTACCAGAGAGAGAGAGTTGTGGACAAGTAATGGATGTGTTACAAGAACTGGGAGTGAATTCATGTACCAGAGAGAGAGAGTTGTGGACAAGTAATGGATGTGTTACAAGAACTGGGAGTGAATTCATGTACCAGAGAGAGAGAGTTGTGGACAAGTAATGGATGTGTTACAAGAACTGGGAGTGAATTCATGTACCAGAGACAGAGAGTTGTGGACAAGTAATGGATGTGTTACAAGAACTGGGAGTGAATTCATGTACCAGAGAGAGAGAGTTGTGGACAAGTAATGGATGTGTTACAAGAACTGGGAGTGAATTCATGTACCAGAGAGAGAGAGTTGTGGACAAGTAATGGATGTGTTACAAGAACTGGGAGTGAATTCATGTACCAGAGAGAGAGAGTTGTGGACAAGTAATAGATGTGTTACAAGAACTGGGAGTGAATTCATGTACCAGAGAGAGAGAGTTGTGGACAAGTAATGGATGTGATACAAGAACTGGGAGTGAGTTCATGTACCAGAGAGAGAGAGTTGTGGACAAGTAATGGATGTGTTACAAGAACTGCGAGTGAGTTCATGTACCAGAGAGAGAGAGTTGTGGACAAGTAATGGATGTGTTACAAGAACTGGGAGTGAGTTCATGTACCAGAGAGAGAGAGAGAGAGAGAGTTGTGGACAAGTAATGGATGTGTTACAAGAATGGGAGTGAGTTCATGTACCAGAGAGAGAGAGAGAGAGAGAGTTGTGGACAAGTAATGGATGTGTTACAAGAACTAGGAGTGAGTTCATGTACCAGAGAGAGAGAGAGAGAGTTGTGGACAAGTAATGGATGTGTTACAAGAACTGGGAGTGAGTTCATGTACCAGAGAGAGAGAGAGAGAGAGTTGTGGACAAGTAATGGATGTGTTACAAGAACTAGGAGTGAGTTCATGTACCAGAGAGAGAGAGAGAGAGAGAGTTGTGGACAAGTAATGGATGTGTTACAAGAACTGGGAGTGAGTTCATGTACCAGAGAGAGAGAGAGAGAGAGTTGTGGACAAGTAATGGATGTGTTACAAGAACTGGGAGTGAGTTCATGTACAGAGAGAGAGAGAGAGAGTTGTGGACAAGTAATGGATGTGTTACAAGAACTGTGAGTGAGTTCATGTACCAGAGAGAGAGAGAGAGAGTTGTGGACAAGTAATGGATGTGTTACAAGAACTGGGAGTGAGTTCATGTACCAGAGAGAGAGAGAGTTGTGGACAAGTAATGGATGTGTTACAAGAACTAGGAGTGAGTTCATGTACCAGAGAGAGAGAGAGAGAGAGAGTTGTGGACAAGTAATGGATGTGTTACAAGAACTGGGAGTGAGTTCATGTACCAGAGAGAGAGAGAGAGAGTTGTGGACAAGTAATGGATGTGTTACAAGAACTGCGAGTGAGTTCATGTACCAGATAGAGAGAGAGAGAGAGAGAGAGAGAGAGAGAGAGTTGTGACAAGTAATGGATGTGTTACAAGAACTGGGAGTGAGTTCATGTACCAGAGAGAGAGAGAGAGAGAGAGAGTTGTGGACAAGTAATGGATGTGTTACAAGAACTGGCAGTGAGTTCATGTACCAGAGAGAGAGAGAGAGAGTTGTGGACAAGTAATGGATGTGTTACAAGAACTGCGAGTGAGTTCATGTACCAGAGAGAGAGAGAGAGTTGTGGACAAGTAATGGATGTGTTACAAGAACTGGCAGTGAGTTCATGTACCAGAGAGAGAGAGTTGTGGACAAGTAATGGATGTGTTACAAGAACTGGCAGTGAGTTCATGTACCAGAGAGAGAGAGAGAGAGTTGTGGACAAGTAATGGATGTGTTACAAGAACTGGGAGTGAGTTCATGTACCAGAGAGAGAGAGTTGTGGACAAGTAATGGATGTGTTACAAGAACTAGGAGTGAGTTCATGTACCAGAGAGAGAGAGAGAGAGTTGTGGACAAGTAATGGATGTGTTACAAGAACTGGAGTGAGTTCATGTACCAGAGAGAGAGAGAGAGAGTTGTGGACAAGTAATGGATGTGTTACAAGAACTGGAGTGAGTTCATGTACCAGAGAGAGAGAGAGAGAGTTGTGGACAAGTAATGGATGTGTTACAAGAACTGCGAGTGAGTTCATGTACCAGAGAGAGAGAGAGAGTTGTGGACAAGTAATGGATGTGTTACAAGAACTGGCAGTGAGTTCATGTACCAGAGAGAGAGAGTTGTGGACAAGTAATGGATGTGTTACAAGAACTGGCAGTGAGTTCATGTACCAGAGAGAGAGAGAGAGAGTTGTGGACAAGTAATGGATGTGTTACAAGAACTGGGAGTGAGTTCATGTACCAGAGAGAGAGAGTTGTGGACAAGTAATGGATGTGTTACAAGAACTAGGAGTGAGTTCATGTACCAGAGAGAGAGAGAGAGAGTTGTGGACAAGTAATGGATGTGATACAAGAACTGGGAGTGAGTTCATGTACCAGAGAGAGAGAGAGAGAGAGTTGTGGACAAGTAATGGATGTGTTACAAGAACTAGGAGTGAGTTCATGTACCAGAGAGAGAGAGAGTTGTGGACAAGTAATGGATGTGTTACAAGAACTGGGAGTGAGTTCATGTACCAGAGAGAGAGAGAGTTGTGGACAAGTAATGGATGTGTTACAAGAACTGGGAGTGAGTTCATGTACCAGAGAGAGAGAGAGTTGTGGACAAGTAATGGATGTGTTACAAGAACTGGGAGTGAGTTCATGTACCAGAGAGAGAGAGAGTTGTGGACAAGTAATGGATGTGTTACAAGAACTGGGAGTGAGTTCATGTACCAGAGAGAGAGAGAGTTGTGGACAAGTAATGGATGTGTTACAAGAACTGGGAGTGAGTTCATGTACCAGAGAGAGAGAGAGTTGTGGACAAGTAATGGATGTGTTACAAGAACTGGGAGTGAGTTCATGTACCAGAGAGAGAGAGAGAGTTGTGGACAAGTAATGGATGTGTTACAAGAACTGGGAGTGAGTTCATGTACCAGAGAGAGAGTTGTGGACAAGTAATGGATGTGTTACAAGAACTAGGAGTGAGTTCATGTACCAGAGAGAGAGAGTTGTGGACAAGTAATGGATGTGTTACAAGAACTGGGAGTGAGTTCATGTACCAGAGAGAGAGAGAGAGAGAGAGAGAGAGTTGTGGACAAGTAATGGATGTGTTACAAGAACTGGGAGTGAGTTCATGTACCAGAGAGAGAGAGAGTTGTGGACAAGTAATGGATGTGTTACAAGAACTGGGAGTGAGTTCATGTACCAGAGAGAGAGAGAGTTGTGGACAAGTAATGGATGTGTTACAAGAACTGGGAGTGAGTTCATGTACCAGAGAGAGAGAGAGAGTTGTGGACAAGTAATGGATGTGTTACAAGAACTGGGAGTGAGTTCATGTACCAGAGAGAGAGTTGTGGACAAGTAATGGATGTGTTACAAGAACTAGGAGTGAGTTCATGTACCAGAGAGAGAGAGTTGTGGACAAGTAATGGATGTGTTACAAGAACTGGGAGTGAGTTCATGTACCAGAGAGAGAGAGAGAGAGAGAGAGAGTTGTGGACAAGTAATGGATGTGTTACAAGAACTGGGAGTGAGTTCATGTACCAGAGAGAGAGAGAGAGAGAGAGAGAGTTGTGGACAAGTAATGGATGTGTTACAAGAACTGGGAGTGAGTTCATGTACCAGAGAGAGAGAGAGTTGTGGACAAGTAATGGATGTGTTACAAGAACTGGGAGTGAGTTCATGTACCAGAGAGAGAGAGAGAGAGAGTTGTGGACAAGTAATGGATGTGTTACAAGAACTGGGAGTGAGTTCATGTACCAGAGAGAGAGAGAGTTGTGGACAAGTAATGGATGTGTTACAAGAACTAGGAGTGAGTTCATGTACCAGAGAGAGAGAGAGTTGTGGACAAGTAATGGATGTGTTACAAGAACTAGGAGTGAGTTCATGTACCAGAGAGAGAGAGAGAGAGTTGTGGACAAGTAATGGATGTGTTACAAGAACTAGGAGTGAGTTCATGTACCAGAGAGAGAGAGAGAGTTGTGGACAAGTAATGGATGTGTTACAAGAACTGGGAGTGAGTTCATGTACCAGAGAGAGAGAGAGAGTTGTGGACAAGTAATGGATGTGTTACAAGAACTAGGAGTGAGTTCATGTACCAGAGAGAGAGAGAGAGTTGTGGACAAGTAATGGATGTGTTACAAGAACTGGGAGTGAGTTCATGTACCAGAGAGAGAGAGAGTTGTGGACAAGTAATGGATGTGTTACAAGAACTGGAGTGAGTTCATGTACCAGATAGAGAGAGAGAGAGAGTTGTGGACAAGTAATGGATGTGTTACAAGAACTAGGAGTGAGTTCATGTACCAGAGAGAGAGTTGTGGACAAGTAATGGATGTGTTACAAGAACTGGGAGTAAGTTCATGTACCAGAGAGAGAGTGTTGTGGACAAGTAATGGATGTGTTACAAGAACTGGGAGTGAGTTCATGTACCAGAGAGAGAGTTGTGGACAAGTAATGGATGTGTTACAAGAACTGGGAGTAAGTTCATGTACCAGAGAGAGAGTTGTGGACAAGTAATGGATGTGTTACAAGAACTGGGAGTGAGTTCATGTACCAGAGAGAGAGTTGTGGACAAGTAATGGATGTGTTACAAGAACTGGGAGTAAGTTCATGTGCCAGAGAGAGAGTTGTGGACAAGTAATGGATGTGTTACAAGAACTGGGAGTGAGTTCATGTACCAGAGAGAGAGTTGTGGACAAGTAATGGATGTGTTACAAGAACTGGGAGTAAGTTCATGTGCCAGAGAGAGAGAGAGTTGTGGACAAGTAATGGATGTGTTACAAGAACTGGGAGTGAGTTCATGTACCAGAGAGAGAGTTGTGGACAAGTAATGGATGTGTTACAAGAACTGGGAGTGAGTTCATGTACCAGAGAGAGAGTTGTGGACAAGTAATGGATGTGTTACAAGAACTGGGAGTGAGTTCATGTGCCAGAGAGAGCTATCTGCTTAGAATTGTCTCCAGACAGGGACCACTGTAGCAGGGCCCTATAGAAGGTCCATTTGAGCAAACGTTTTGTTGAATGAACTATGAGATGGCATGGTCTGACTTTGGTAAAGTCATCAGTAATGAACTATGAGATGGCATGGTCTGACTTTGGTAAAGTCATCAGTAATGAACTATGAGATGGCATGGTCTGACTTTGGTAAAGTCATCAGTAATGAACTATGAGATGGCATGGTCTGACTTTGGTAAAGTCATCAGTAATGAACTATGAGATGGCATGGTCTGACTTTGGTAAAGTCATCAGTAATGAACTATGAGATGGCATGGTCTGACTTTGGTAAAGTCATCAGTAATGAACTATGAGATGGCATGGTCTGACTTTGGTAAAGTCATCAGTAATGAACTATGAGATGGCATGGTCTGACTTTGGTAAAGTCATCAGTAATGAACTATGAGATGGCATGGTCTGACTTTGGTAAAGTCATCAGTAATGAACTATGAGATGGCATGGTCTGACTTTGGTAAAGTCATCAGTAATGAACTATGAGATGGCATGGTCTGACTTTGGTAAAGTCATCAGTAATGAACTATGAGATGGCATGGTCTGACTTTGGTAAAGTCATCAGTAATGAACTATGAGATGGCATGGTCTGACTTTGGTAAAGTCATCAGTAATCAACTATGAGATGGCATGGTCTGACTTTGGTAAAGTCATCAGTAATGAACTATGAGATGGCATGGTCTGACTTTGGTAAAGTCATCAGTAATGAACTATGAGATGGCATGGTCTGACTTTGGTAAAGTCATCAGTAATGAACTATGAGATGGCATGGTCTGACTTTGGTAAAGTCATCAGTAATGAACTATGAGATGGCATGGTCTGACTTTGGTAAAGTCATCAGTAATGAACTATGAGATGGCATGGTCTGACTTTGGTAAAGTCATCAGTAATGAACTATGAGATGGCATGGTCTGACTTTGGTAAAGTCATCAGTAATGAACTATGAGATGGCATGGTCTGACTTTGGTAAAGTCATCAGTAATGAACTATGAGATGGCATGGTCTGACTTTGGTAAAGTCATCAGTAATGAACTATGAGATGGCATGGTCTGACTTTGGTAAAGTCATCAGTAATGAACTATGAGATGGCATGGTCTGACTTTGGTAAAGTCATCAGTAATGAACTATGAGATGGCATGGTCTGACTTTGGTAAAGTCATCAGTAATGAACTATGAGATGGCATGGTCTGACTTTGGTAAAGTCATCAGTAATGAACTATGAGATGGCATGGTCTGACTTTGGTAAAGTCATCAGTAATGAACTATGAGATGGCATGGTCTGACTTTGGTAAAGTCATCAGTAATGAACTATGAGATGGCATGGTCTGACTTTGGTAAAGTCATCAGTAATGAACTATGAGATGGCATGGTCTGACTTTGGTAAAGTCATCAGTAATGAACTATGAGATGGCATGGTCTGACTTTGGTAAAGTCATCAGTAATGAACTATGAGATGGCATGGTCTGACTTTTGTAAAGTCATCAGTAATGAACTATGAGATGGCATGGTCTGACTTTGGTAAAGTCATCAGTAACTGACTTTGGTAAAGTCATCAGTAATGAACTATGAGATGGCATGGTCTGACTTTGGTAAATTCATCAGTAATGAACTATGAGATGACATGATCTGACTTTGGTAAAGTCATCAGTAATGAACTATGAGATGGCATGGTCTGACTTTGATAAAGTCATCAGTAACGAACTATACGACGGCATGGTCTGACTTTGGTAAAGTCATCAGTAATGAACTATAAGACGGCATGGTCTGACTTTGGTAAAGTCATCAGTAATGAACTATGAGATGACTTTGGTAAAGTCATCAGTAATGAACGGCACTGGTAAAGTCATCTAAAAATATCAAAAATCTAAAACGAGCCATGTATGTACATCTCTTGCATCAAGACAGCAACTAGTCATCAAGGGCTGGTACTTTCTTCTGGGTTGGTTCATCACTCCCATCAACTGCCTTCCGTTTCGGCACCGGCTGTGAGAGAAACAAACATTTGCCATCACAACTCGTTCAACACTTGAAATTTTCTATTTAGGGTTATGCTCAATTCAATTTGAGAAACATTACATGTGACTACTTCCACGTTGATGTCTATAAATATGGTACGTTCAACAACATTGTACAATTAGTTACATTCTACACATCACACTAGTATCACATGGAGATATAACATGAGAAATCATGACACACATCACACTAGCTTCAAATGGAGACATAACATGAGAAATCTTGACACACATCACACTAGCTTCAAATGGAGACATAACATGAGAAATCTTGACACACATCACACTAGCTTCAAATGGAGACATAACATGAGAAATCTTGACACACATCACACTAGCATCAAATGGAGACATAACATGAGAAATCATGACACACATTGCACTAGCATCAAATGGAGACATAACATCAGAAATCATGACACACATTGCACTAGCATCAAATGGAGACATAACATGAGAAATCTTGACACACATCACACTAGCATCAAATTGAGACATAACATCAGAAATCATGACACACATCACACTAGCATCAAATGGAGACATAACATGAGAAATCTTGACATACATCACACTAGCTTCAAATGGAGACATAACACGAGAAATCATGACACACATCGCACTAGCATCAAATGGAGACATAACATGAGAAATCATGACACACATCACACTAGCATCAAATGGAGACATAACATGAGAAATTATGACACACATCACACTAGCATCAAATGGAGACATAACATCAGAAATCATGACACACATTGCACTAGCATCAAATGGAGACATAACATGAGAAATCATGACACACATTGCACTAGCATCAAATGGAGACATAACATCAGAAATCATGACACACATCACACTAGTATCAAATGGAGACATAACATCAGAAATCATGACACGCATCACACTAGCACCAAATGGAGACATAACATCAGAAATCATGACACGCATCACACTAGCATCAAATGGAGACATAACATGAGAAATCATGACACGCATCACACTAGCATCAAATGGAGACATAACAACAGAAATCATGACACATCACACTAGCATCAAATGGAGACATAACATCAGAAATCATGACACACATTGCACTAGCATCAAATGGAGACATAACATCAGAAATCATGACACACACATCGCACTAGCATCAAATGGAGACATAACATCAGAAATCATTACACATATCACACTAGCATCAAATAGAGACATAACATCAGAAATCATGACACGCATCACACTAGCACCAAATGGAGACATAACATCAGAAATCATGACACGCATCACACTAGCATCAAATGGAGACATAACATGAGAAATCATGACACACATCACACTAGCATCAAATGGAGACATAACATCAGAAATCATGACACACATCACACTAGCATCAAATGGAGACATAACATCAGAAATAATGACACACTTTGCACTAGCATCAAATGGAGACATAACATCAGAAATCATGACACACACATCGCACTAGCATCAAATGGAGACATAACATCAGAAATCATTACACATATCACACTAGCATCAAATGGAGACATAACATGAGAAATCATGACACACATCACACTAGCATCAAATGGAGACATAACATCAGAAATCATGACACACATCACACTAGCATCAAATGGAGACATAACATCAGAAATCATGACACACATCACACTAGCAACAAATGGAGACATAACATCAGACATCATGACACACATCACACTAGCATCAAATGGAGACATAACATCAGAAATCATGACACACATCGCACTAGCAACAAATGGAGACATAACATCAGAAATCATGACACACATCACACTAGCATCAAATGGAGACATAACATCAGAAATCATGACACACATCACACTAGCATCAAATGGAGACATAACATGAGAAATCATGACACACATTGCACTAGCATCAAATGGAGACATAACATCAGAAATCATGACACACATTGCACTAGCATCAAATGGAGACATAACATGAGAAATCTTGACACACATCACACTAGCATCAAATGGAGACATAACATCAGAAATCATGACACACATCACACTAGCATCAAATGGAGACATAACATGAGAAATCTTGACACACATCACACTAGCTTCAAATGGAGACATAACACGAGAAATCATGACACACATCGCACTAGCATCAAATGGAGACATAACATGAGAAATCATGACACACATCACACTAGCATCAAATGGAGACATAACATGAGAAATTATGACACACATCACACTAGCATCAAATGGAGACATAACATCAGAAATCATGACACACATTGCACTAGCATCAAATGGAGACATAACATGAGAAATCATGACACACATTGCACTAGCATCAAATGGAGACATAACATCAGAAATCATGACACACATCACACTAGTATCAAATGGAGACATAACATCAGAAATCATGACACGCATCACACTAGCACCAAATGGAGACATAACATCAGAAATCATGACACGCATCACACTAGCATCAAATGGAGACATAACATCAGAAATCATGACACATCACACTAGCATCAAATGGAGACATAACATCAGAAATCATGACACACATTGCACTAGCATCAAATGGAGACATAACATCAGAAATCATGACACACACATCGCACTAGCATCAAATGGAGACATAACATCAGAAATCATTACACATATCACACTAGCATCAAATAGAGACATAACATCAGAAATCATGACAAACGTGGCGCTAGCAACAAATGGAGACATAACATCAGAAATCATGACACACATCGCACTAGCTTCAAATGGAGACATAACATCAGAAATCATGACACACATCGCACTAGCATCAAATGGAGACATAACATGAGAAATCATGACACACATCGCACTAGCTTCAAATGGAGACATAACATGAGAAATCATGACACACATCGCACTAGCATCAAATGGAGATATAACATCAGAAATCATGACACACATCACACTAGCATCAAATGGAGACATAACATCAGAAATCATGACACACATCACACTAGCATCAAATGGAGACATAACATGAGAAATCACGACACACATTGCACTAGCATCAAATGGAGACATAACATCAGAAATCATGACACACATTGCACTAGCATCAAATGGAGACATAACATGAGAAATCTTGACACACATCACACTAGCATCAAATGGAGACATAACATCAGAAATCATGACACACATCACACTAGCATCAAATGGAGACATAACATGAGAAATCATGACACACATCACACTAGCATCAAATGGAGACATAACATGAGAAATTATGACACACATCACACTAGCATCAATTGGAGACATAACATCAGAAATCATGACACACATCGCACTAGCATCAAATGGAGACATAACATGAGAAATCATGACACACATTGCACTAGCATCAAATGGAGACATAACATGAGAAATCATGACACACATCACACTAGTATCAAATGGAGACATAACATCAGAAATCATGACACGCATCACACTAGCACCAAATGGAGACATAACATGAGAAATCATGACACGCATCACACTAGCATCAAATGGAGACATAACATCAGAAATCATGACACATCACACTAGCATCAAATGGAGACATAACATCAGAAATCATGACACACATTGCACTAGCATCAAATGGAGACATAACATCAGAAATCATGACACACACATCGCACTAGCATCAAATGGAGACATAACATCAGAAATCATTACACATATCACACTAGCATCAAATAGAGACATAACATCAGAAATCATGACAAACGTGGCGCTAGCAACAAATGGAGACATAACATCAGAAATCATGACACACATCGCACTAGCTTCAAATGGAGACATAACATCAGAAATCATGACACACATCGCACTAGCATCAAATGGAGACATAACATGAGAAATCATGACACACATCGCACTAGCTTCAAATGGAGACATAACATGAGAAATCATGACACACATCGCACTAGCATCAAATGGAGATATAACATGAGAAATCATGACACACATCACACTAGTATCAAATGGAGACATAACATCAGAAATCATGACACACATCGCACTAGCATCAAATGGAGACATAACATCAGAAATCTTGACACACATCACACTAGCATCAAATGGAGACATAACATCAGAAATCATGACACACATCACACTAGCTTCAAATGGAGACATAACATGAGAAATCATGACACACATCGCACTAGCATCAAATGGAGATATAACATGAGAAATCATGACACACATCGCACTAGCATCAAATGGAGACATAACATCAGAAATCATGACACACATCACACTAGCATCAAATGGAGACATAACATCAGAAATCATGACACACATCGCACTAGCTTCAAATGGAGACATAACATGAGAAATCATGACACACATCGCACCAGCATCAAATGGAGATATAACATGAGAAATCATGACACACATCACACTAGCATCAAATGGAGACATAACATGAGAAATCATGACACACATCACACTAGCATCAAATGGAGACATAACATCAGAAATCATGACACACATCACACTAGCATCAAATGGAGACATAACATCAGAAATCATGACACACATCACACTAGCATCAAATGGAGACATGACATCAGAAATCATGACACGCATCGCACTAGCTTCAAATGGAGACATAACATCAGAAATCATGACACACATCACACTAGCATCAAATGGAGACATAACATCAGAAATCATGACACGCATCACACTAGCATCAAATGGAGACATAACATCAGAAATCATGACACACATCACACTAGCATCAAATGGAGACATAACATCAGAAATCATGACACATCACACTAGCATCAAATGGAGACATAACATCAGAAATCATGACACACATTGCACTAGCATCAAATGGAGACATAACATCAGAAATCATGACACACACATCGCACTAGCATCAAATGGAGACATAACATCAGAAATCATTACACATATCACACTAGCATCAAATAGAGACATAACATCAGAAATCATGACAAACGTGGCGCTAGCAACAAATGGAGACATAACATCAGAAATCATGACACACATCGCACTAGCTTCAAATGGAGACATAACATCAGAAATCATGACACACATCGCACTAGCATCAAATGGAGACATAACATGAGAAATCATGACACACATCGCACTAGCTTCAAATGGAGACATAACATGAGAAATCATGACACACATCGCACTAGCATCAAATGGAGATATAACATGAGAAATCATGACACACATCACACTAGTATCAAATGGAGACATAACATCAGAAATCATGACACACATCGCACTAGCATCAAATGGAGACATAACATCAGAAATCTTGACACACATCACACTAGCATCAAATGGAGACATAACATCAGAAATCATGACACACATCACACTAGCTTCAAATGGAGACATAACATGAGAAATCATGACACACATCGCACTAGCATCAAATGGAGATATAACATGAGAAATCATGACACACATCGCACTAGCATCAAATGGAGACATAACATCAGAAATCATGACACACATCACACTAGCATCAAATGGAGACATAACATCAGAAATCATGACACACATCGCACTAGCTTCAAATGGAGACATAACATGAGAAATCATGACACACATCGCACCAGCATCAAATGGAGATATAACATGAGAAATCATGACACACATCACACTAGCATCAAATGGAGACATAACATGAGAAATCATGACACACATCACACTAGCATCAAATGGAGACATAACATCAGAAATCATGACACACATCACACTAGCATCAAATGGAGACATAACATCAGAAATCATGACACACATCACACTAGCATCAAATGGAGACATGACATCAGAAATCATGACACGCATCGCACTAGCTTCAAATGGAGACATAACATCAGAAATCATGACACACATCACACTAGCATCAAATGGAGACATAACATCAGAAATCATGACACGCATCACACTAGCATCAAATGGAGACATAACATCAGAAATCATGACACGCATCACACTAGCATCAAATGGAGACATGACATCAGAAATCATGACACGCATCACACTAGCTTCAAATGGAGACATGACATCAGAAATCATGACACGCATCACACTAGCATCAAATGGAGACATAACATCAGAAATCATGACACACATCACACTAGCATCAAATGGAGACATAACATCAGAAATCATGACACACATCGCACTAGCACAAAATGGAGACATAACATCAGAAATCATGACACACATCGCACTAGCATCAAATGGAGACATAACATCAGAAATCATGACACACATCGCACTAGCATCAAATGGAGACATAACATCAGAAATCATGACACACATCGCACTAGCATCAAATGGAGATATAACATCAGAAATCATGACACACATCGCACTAGCATCAAATGGAGACATAACATCAGAAATCATGACACACATCACACTAGCATCAAATGGAGACATAACATCAGAAATCATGACACACATCACACTAGCATCAAATGGAGATATAACATCAGAAATCATGACACACATCACACTAGCATCAAATGGAGACATGACATCAGAAATCATGACACACATCACACTAGCATCAAATAGAGACATAACATCAGAAATCATGACACACATCACACTAGCATCAAATGGAGACATAACATCAGAAATCATGACACACATCGCACTAGCATCAAATGGAGATATAACATCAGAAATCATGACACACATCGCACTAGCATCAAATGGAGATATAACATCAGAAATCATGACACACATCGCACTAGCATCAAATGGAGACATAACATCAGAAATCATGACACACATCACACTAGCATCAAATGGAGACATGACATCAGAAATCATGACACACATCACACTAGCATCAAATGGAGACATGACATCAGAAATCATGACACACATCACACTAGCATCAAATGGAGACATAACATGAGAAATCATGACACACATCACACTAGCATCAAATGGAGACATAACATGAGAAATCATGACACACATCACACTAGCATCAAATGGAGACATAACATCAGAAATCATGACACGCATCGCACTAGCTTCAAATGGAGACATAACATCAGAAATCATGACACACATCACACTAGCATCAAATGGAGACATAACATCAGAAATCATGACACGCATCACACTAGCATCAAATGGAGACATAACATCAGAAATCATGACACGCATCACACTAGCATCAAATGGAGACATGACATCAGAAATCATGACACGCATCACACTAGCTTCAAATGGAGACATGACATCAGAAATCATGACACGCATCACACTAGCATCAAATGGAGACATAACATCAGAAATCATGACACACATCACACTAGCATCAAATGGAGACATAACATCAGAAATCATGACACACATCGCACTAGCACAAAATGGAGACATAACATCAGAAATCATGACACACATCGCACTAGCATCAAATGGAGACATAACATCAGAAATCATGACACACATCGCACTAGCATCAAATGGAGACATAACATCAGAAATCATGACACACATCGCACTAGCATCAAATGGAGATATAACATCAGAAATCATGACACACATCGCACTAGCATCAAATGGAGACATAACATCAGAAATCATGACACACATCACACTAGCATCAAATGGAGACATAACATCAGAAATCATGACACACATCACACTAGCATCAAATGGAGATATAACATCAGAAATCATGACACACATCACACTAGCATCAAATGGAGACATGACATCAGAAATCATGACACACATCACACTAGCATCAAATAGAGACATAACATCAGAAATCATGACACACATCACACTAGCATCAAATGGAGACATAACATCAGAAATCATGACACACATCGCACTAGCATCAAATGGAGATATAACATCAGAAATCATGACACACATCGCACTAGCATCAAATGGAGATATAACATCAGAAATCATGACACACATCGCACTAGCATCAAATGGAGACATAACATCAGAAATCATGACACACATCACACTAGCATCAAATGGAGACATGACATCAGAAATCATGACACACATCACACTAGCATCAAATGGAGACATGACATCAGAAATCATGACACACATCACACTAGCATCAAATGGAGACATAACATGAGAAATCATGACACACATCACACTAGCATCAAATGGAGACATAACATGAGAAATCATGACACACATCACACTAGCATCAAATGGAGACATAACATCAGAAATCATGACACACATCACACTAGCATCAAATGGAGACATAACATCAGAAATCATGACACACATCACACTAGCATCAAATGGAGACATAACATCAGAAATCATGACACACATCACACTAGCATCAAATGGAGACATAACATCAGAAATCATGACACACATCACACTAGCATCAAATGGAGACATAACATCAGAAATCATGACACGCATCACACTAGCATCAAATGGAGATATAACATCAGAAATCATGACACACATCACACTAGCATCAAATGGAGATATAACATCAGAAATCATGACACACATCACACTAGCATCAAATGGAGACATAACATCAGAAATCATGACACACATCACACTATAGTCCGTTCAGAAATTAATAACCACACTTGAATTAGCTTTACGTGATAACCGTTTGTTATTTTGCTTTCAACTTTTGCATGTAATCTTATAATATTGATGTCGTTATAGAAATATTTTTTGCTCTGAGAAATTTGATCTAGTTTAAAAGTTTTCTTCTTTAGGCTATATTAAATTCACCCTGTTCGAATTTGACACCATTTTAGGATATATACATTAATTTGGTGCGGTCGTTCACGTAAAATAGTTTGGCTATTGCAGAAACACTAAGTTCAGGAAAATCCCGTGCACAAAACTGAATTGTTATTGAACGACATGACGCACCACGGCCTGGGCATTAATTACCGAAGGGAAGGCGTATCTTTATTAATTTTGTGAAGACTCAGTAGACAATTTGTTGACTTTAAATACCAACATTTATATCTAAATTACAATGAGTTTGAAATGCAAATTTATAACTATGCAAAAGGTTACTGTTTTACTATATCAGCACTTCCTTAGGGAATTCAAGATGGGACAAAGTGCCTACTGCATCAAATACAAAAGAGCAAATTAGGACATGGCTTGCGAATGAAAATGTCAAATTTGACGACACATATTTAAAACCCGAATTGTTACAACTTGTGAAGAATACGAATAAGAAAAAGGTGTACCATGTTGACAAAATCATTGAGAAATACGGCCACACTAATTGTAACCAATTGAATTCATGTTTGCAAATACACATAACGAACAACACCCACAATTAAGCACTATGTAGATACGCTTCTATAGTCCGTTCAGATTCGTTTGCCTAGACATTAATTTATTTTTTTCAAAAACTTATTGTTCATTTGCATTGATCTTTTGAAGTTAGGTTTAGAATACTAATGTCGCTATAAAAATATTTTTTTATCAAAGAAATGTGATCCAGTTTCAAAGATGCCTTATTTAACCTATATTTAAAAAAGCAGTAATCGACCTATTTGACTCGTCTGATTCTGAATGATCATTACTCTGATTAAGTCTACAGATAAATAGTTTGATTTGCAAATTTCCTAGTTGATTTGTTAAACAGTTTATTGTTCAAGACCACCCAAGCAATCAAAAATATGTTATAAGAAAACCAACAACCATTACTTTGAATGGAAGCCTGCTTGAGTCAGTACAGAAGTTCAGCTATCTTGGATCCACTATTACAGCCACACTTTCCTTAGATGAGGAACTAAATGTACGTATTTGAAAGGCAGCGACAACATTTGGGAAACTCACACCAAGAGCATGGAACTATATCAAATTGACTCTACGAACAAAAGTTCTATATATAATTTAAAATTTGTATACTTGCCACCCAGTAAAATTTTATGGACACGCCTATGGGTCATCGTTGCACTAGATTACTGTAAAACATTTTGATTAGGGTCAAAATAATAGTTACATGGGCAAAGATCAAAGGAATTCGCCGCTTTAAGAAAACCGTTATAGCTAGACATCGAGTAACACATATGTTCTCGTGACATGGACATTTTAACACCGTATGCCAAAAATCATGTGAAATCATCAAGAACTTTTTGAATTATAAATCATAACATCTCGGCAAACGATTCTGAACGGACTATAGCATCAAATGGAGATATAACATCAGAAATCATGACACACATCACACTAGCATCAAATGGAGACATAACATCAGAAATCATGACACACATCACACTAGCAACAAATGGAGACATAACATCAGACATCATGACACACATCACACTAGCATCAAATGGAGACATAACATCAGAAATCATGACACACATCGCACTAGCAACAAATGGAGACATAACATCAGAAATCATGACACACATCACACTAGCATCAAATGGAGACATAACATCAGAAATCATGACACACATCACACTAGCATCAAATGGAGACATAACATCAGAAATCATGACACACATCACACTAGCATCAAATGGAGACATAACATCAGAAATCATGACACACATCACACTAGCATCAAATGGAGACATAACATCAGAAATCATGACACACATCACACTAGCATCAAATGGAGACATAACATCAGAAATCATGACACACATCACACTAGCATCAAATGGAGACATAACATCAGAAATCATGACACACATCACACTAGCATCAAATGGAGACATAACATCAGAAATCATGACACACATCACACTAGCATCAAATGGAGACATAACATCAGAAATCATGACACACATCACACTAGCATCAAATGGAGACATAACATGACACACATCACACTAGCATCAAATGGAGACATAACATCAGAAATCATGACACACATCACACTAGCATCAAATGGAGACATAACATCAGAAATCATGACACACATCACACTAGCATCACATGGAGACATAACATCAGAAATCATGACACACATCGCACTAGCATCAAAAGCTTTCAACAATCTGACGAACATCTGGTGATCCAAAATCGTCAGTGAATGAATAAAATTGAGATTGTTCAACTCGTGTGTGATACCAATGCTAACATAGGGATGTGATACCAGTGCTAACCTATGGATGTGTCACCAGTGCTAACATATGGATGTGATACCAGTGCTAACATATAGATGTGATATCAGTGCTAGCATATAGATGTGATACCAGTGCTAACATATGGATGTGATAGCAGTGCTAACATATAGATGTGATACCAGTGCTAACATATGGATGTGATACCAGTACTAACATATGGATGTGATACCAGTGCTAACATATGGATGTGATACCAGTGCTAACATATAGATGTGATACCAGTGCTAACATATAGATGTGATACCAGTGCTAACATATGGATGTGATACCAGTACTAACATATGGATGTGATACCAGTGCTAACATATGGATGTGATACCAGTGCTAACATATGGATGTGATACCAGTGCTAACATATAGATGTGATACCAGTGCTAACATATAGATGTGATACCAGTGCTAACATATAGATGTGATACCAGTGCTAACATATAGATGTCATACCAGTGCTAACATATGGATGTGAAAGTTGGAAATCCACCCAGACTTTAGATAGGAAATTAAATGTCTTTGAAAACAAATATCTACATAGGATCTCAAACATAAGCTGGAAAGAATACATTTCAAACAAACAGATAAGAGAGGAATCAAAACAACAATATATGTCAAACTTCATAAGCTTCCTGACCAGAAGGGTACAGGTTCAAATCCCAGAAGTGGCAGATTTTCTTTCAAACCAACAAGGCTCCAGGGTTCACTAAGCCTCTAAAAATGGGTACCATAGATTTTTGTGGAAAGTAAAGGCGACCTGGTGTGATACCGACCACATCAACCACAAGTCTGGTCACTAACACCATAGTCCCCATACGCCTAGCAAGACATGAAGGGAACGTTTGCCTGTGTGGCTACCAGGACCCTGACTACTGTCATTAGTCATGTCTGTGTGGCTACAAGGGCCCAGACTACTGTCATTAGTCATGTCTGTGTGGCTACAAGGGCCCAGACTACTGTCATTAGTCATGTCTGTGTGGCTACAAGGACCCTGACTACTGCCATTAGTCATGTCTGTGTGGCTACAAGGGCCCTGACTACTGCCATTAGTCATGTCTGTGTGGCTACAAGGACCCTGACTACTGCCATTAGTCATGTCTGTGTGGCTACAAGGGCCCTGACTACTGTCATTAGTCATGTCTGTGTGGTTACAAGGCCCTGACTACTGTTACTTGTCATGTCTGTGTGGCTACAAGGGCCCTGACTACTGTCACTTGCCATGTCTGTGTGGCTACCAGGGCCCTGACTACTGTCACTTGCCATGCCTGTGTGGCTACCAGGATCCTGACTACCATCACCTGCCATGCCTGTGTGGCTACCAGGGCCCTGACTACCGTCACTTGCCATGCCTGTGTGGCTACCAGGGCCCTGACTACTGTCACTTGCCATGCCTGTGTGGCTACCAGGTCCCTGACTACTGTTACTTGCCATGCCTAAGTGGCTACCAGGACCCTGACTACTGTCACTTGTCATGTCTGTGTGGCTACCAAGACCCTGACTACTGTCACTTGTCATGCCTGTGTGGCTGCCAGGGCTCTGACTGTCACCGGCCATGTCTGTGTGGCTGCCAGGGCTCTGACTGTCACCGGCCATGTCTGTGTGGCTACCAGGACCCTGACTACCATCACCTGCAACGCCTGTGTGGCTACCAGGACCCTGACTACCACCACCTGCCATGCCTGTGTGGCTACCAGGACCATGACTACCATCACCTGCCACGCCTGTGTGGCTACCAGGACCCTGACTACCATCACCTGCCACGCCTGTGTGGCTACCAGGACACTGACTTATTATTATAAAAACAATATTACTTTATACAAAATATTTTCCTCAGGTACCTATTTTCAAACACATCCAGCTGATCTTCTATTTCTCTAACTGTTTTCCAAGCTCTCACATCTATAAGTAAGGCTGGATAAAAAGTAAAACTAAAGTACCCCCGTCACGCCAAGTGGCGTATAGGGAATATGGTGTTAGCGACCATAAATTTTACAGACCTTCAGCACATGATTTTTGGGGTAATGTGGTCGGTATTACGCCTGTGCTGCTTTACTTTCCCAGAAAAAAACTATCTATCTATTGACCTTTTGAGCCGTAGCCGGCCCATAGGGCGTAGACCAAGATACTCCTTCTTTTATCTAAATTGTTATTCTATCTATTGACCTTTTGAGCCGTAGCCGGCCCATAGGGCGTAGACCAAGATACTCCTTCTTTTATCTAAATTGTTATTCTATCTATTGACCTTTTGAGCCGTAGCCGGCCCATAGGGCGTAGACCAAGATACTCCTTCTTTTATCTAAATTGTTATTCTATCTATTGACCTTTTGAGCCGTAGCCGGCCCATAGGGCGTAGACCAAGATACTCCTTCTTTTATCTAAATTGTTATTCTATCTATTGACCTTTTGAGCCGTAGCCGGCCCATAGGGCGTAGACCAAGATACTCCTTCTTTTATCTAAATTGTTATTCTATCTATTGACCTTTTGAGCCGTAGCCGGCCCATAGGGCGTAGACCAAGATACTCCTTCTTTTATCTAAATTGTTATTCTATCTATTGACCTTTTGAGCCGTAGCCGGCCCATAGGGCGTAGACCAAGATACTCCTTCTTTTATCTAAATTGTTATTCTATCTATTGACCTTTTGAGCCGTAGCCGGCCCATAGGGCGTAGACCAAGATACTCCTTCTTTTATCTAAATTGTTATTCTATCTATTGACCTGTTGAGCCGTAGCCGGCCCATAGGGCGTAGACCAAGATACTCCTTCTTTTATCTAAATTGTTATTCTATCTATTGACCTTTTGAGCCGTAGCCGGCCCATAGGGCGTAGACCAAGATACTCCTTCTTTTATCTAAATTGTTATTCTATCTATTGACCTGTTGAGCCGTAGCCGGCCCATAGGGCGTAGACCAAGATACTCCTTCTTTTATCTAAATTGTTATTCTATCTATTGACCTTTTGAGCCGTAGCCGGCCCATAGGGCGTAGACCAAGATACTCCTTCTTTTATCTAAATTGTTATTCTATCTATTGACCTTTTGAGCCGTAGCCGGCCCATAGGGCGTAGACCAAGATACTCCTTCTTTTATCTAAATTGTTATTCTATCTATTGACCTGTTGAGCCGTAGCCGGCCCATAGTGTGTAGACCAAGATACTCCTTCTCTTATCTAAATTTGTATTCTATCTATCTATCTATCTATCGACCTATCAAGCCATAGTCGGCCCATAAGGCGTAGACCAAGATACTCATCCTCTTATCTAAATTTTTTTTCTAGCAGTTTTCAATTCTTTTAAAGATATTTTATCAAATCTCGCCTTGTCTCTGTTCTGTGCAAGCAGCTCTATCTTATTGAGGGAGCCGATTCCTGCTGCTCTTGCTTCTCTCATCAATGTTCTTCTCAGTGTCTCTCTGGGTAATCAGGTCTGGGTTTTGTTAATGAAATGTAGACCTGATAGAGAATCTTATAATGCAAAGATGAAATCACTGAAGTGCCAATTAAAAAAAATACTATTTGTTTGTGCTAGAATTATCCTGTTGTCATGACAACCAAGATAAATATGTGTCACTCTGCAATTATAGGATATTGTTTATCATAGCTTATCCCTCTCTCAATGATTCCTTACCACTCTCCTAACATCTTATCAATAACTTATCATCATCATCATCATGTGCCATACTGGATGGCGTAGGCGATCATGTCCCTCCACAATCTTCTATCTACAGTGCATCGTATCAGTTCTGTTGTTGACTGCTTTCCATGCCATGACACCAAGCTATCCAGTATTTTCTCTCTTTGTCGTCTGCGATCTCTCTTTCCTTTTATTTTGCCACTTGTAACCAAGTATTCCAACTTTCCTCTTTTCATGTGCCCGAAAAATGTTGATTGCTTCTTTCTGATGTTTTTTATGAGCTCCCTTTTTGTGTTGGCCTCTTTGAGAACTTCCTCATTGGTCTTTTTAGCTGTCCAGGGAACTTTCAACATTCTTCTGAGAAATCCCATCTCTGTGGCCTCTAATCGTCTTTTCATTTGTTTGTCTATTGTCCATGATTCGCTTCCACAGGTCAGAATTGGTTCTATACTGATGAACTCTCTCTCTCTCATTTTTATTGACATAGATTTGGGTCTAACAAATCTATGTCAATAAAAATAACGTATCAACATCTCATTAATAGCTTATCAACATCTCATTAATAGCTTATCAACATCTCATTAATAGCTTATCAACATCTCATTAATAGCTTATCAACATCTCATTAATAGCTTATCAACATCTCATTAATAGCTTATCAACATCTCATTAATAGCTTATCAACATCTCATTAATAGCTTATCAACATCTCATTAATAGCTTATCAACATCTCATTAATAGCTTATCAACATCTCATTAATAGCTTATCAACATCTCATTAATAGCTTATCAACATCTCATTAATAGCTTATCAACATCTCATTAATAGCTTATCAACATCTCATTAATAGCTTATCAACATCTCATTAATAGCTTATCAACATCTCATTAATAGCTTATCAACATCTCATTAATAGCTTATCAACATCTCATTAATAGCTTATCAACATCTCATTAATAGCTTATCAACATCTCATTAATAGCTTATCAACATCTCATTAATAGCTTATCAACATCTCATTAATAGCTTATCAACATCTCATTAATAGCTTATCAACATCTCATTAATAGCTTATCAACATCTCATTAATAGCTTATCAACATCTCATTAATAGCTTATCAACATCTCATTAATAGCTTATCAACATCTCATTAATAGCTTATCAACATCTCATTAATAGCGTATCAACATCTTATCAGCAAATTACTCACCAGTTTTGGAGGAACCATGCCATCAGATTCAGGGTACATCAAGGAATGGGCCTTTGTCTTGGTCTCTTCATCCTGGTCAGGGAGAATGAAGAGTCAGTCACAGGAGGTGGAGTCAGTAGCAAGAGGTGGAGTCAGTCACAGGAGGTGGAGTCAGTCGCAGGAGGTGGAGTCAGTCGCAGGAGGTGGAGTCAGTCGCAGGAGGTGGAGTCAGTCGCAGGAGGTGGAGTCAGTCGCAGGAGGTGGAGTCAGTCGCAGGAGGTGGAGTCAGTCGCAGGAGGTGGAGTCAGTCGCAGGAGGTGGAGTCAGTCGCAGGAGGTGGAGTCAGTCACAGAAGGTGGAGTCAGTCACAGGAGGTGGTGTCAGTCACAGGAGGTGGTGTCAGTCACAGGAGATGGTGTCAGTCACAGGAGATGGTGTCAGTCGAAGGAGGTGGAGTCAGTCACTGGAGGTGGAGTCAGTCGCAGGAGGTGGAGTCAGTCGCAGGAGGTGGAGTCAGTCACAGAAGGTCGAGTCAGTCACAGGAGGTGGTGTCAGTCACAGGAGGTGGTGTCAGTCACAGGAGATGGTGTCAGTCACAGGAGATGGTGTCAGTCGAAGGAGGTGGAGTCAGTTACAGGAAGTGCGGTCAGTCGTAGGAAGTAGGGAAACTATAATCTTGTATAAACCAATCAAAATGAGAGTTGGAGAGAGTTAACCTACTGGAGAGAACAAATCAATGTTGAGTCATTATCATCTAGTTGCATGTTTTTTGTACAATGTAGCTCTCATCACAGCCTGTCTGAAAGAATCTCTGTCTCTAGCCAGATCTCCCAAAGAATGTAGCTCTCATCACAGCCTGTCTGAAAAAATCTCTGTCTCTAGCCAGATCTCCCACAAAATGTAGCTCTCATCACATCCCGTCTGAAAGAATCTAATCTTATTGTTTGATGTTTGTGTTGTTGCTGCTAATCTTATTGTTTGATGTTTGTGTTGTTGCTGCTAATCTTATTGTTTGATGTTTGTGTTGTTGTTGCTAATCTTATTGTTTGATGTTTGTGTTGTTGTTGCTAATCTTATTGTTTGATGTTTGTGTTGTTGCTGCTAATCTTATTGTTTAATGTTTGTGTTGTTGTTGCTAATCTTATTGTTTAATGTTTGTGTTGTTGCTGCTAATCTTATTGTTTAATGTTTGTGTTGTTGTTGCTGCTAATCTTATTGTTTGATGTTTGTGTTGTTGTTGCTAATCTTATTGTTTGATGTTTGTGTTGTTGCTGCTAATCTTATTGTTTAATGTTTGTGTTGTTGTTGCTAATCTTATTGTTTAATGTGTGTGTTGTTGTTGCTAATCTTATTGTTTGATGTTTGTGTTGTTGCTAATCTTATTGTTTGATGTTTGTGTTGTTGTTGCTAATCTTATCGTTTAGTGTTTGTGTTGTTGTTGCTAATCTTATTGTTTAATGTTTGTGTTGTTGTTGCTAATCTTATTGTTTGATGTTTGTGTTGTTGTTGCTAATCTTATTGTTTAATGTTTGTGTTGTTGCTAATCTTATTGTTTGATGTTTGTGTTGTTGTTGCTAATCTTATTGTTTGATGTTTGTGTTGTTGTTGCTAATCTTATTGTTTAATGTGTGTGTTGTTGCTGCTAATCTTATTGTTTAATGTTTGTGTTGTTGCTGCTAATCTTATTGTTTGATGTTTGTGTTGTTGCTGCTAATCTTATTGTTTAATGTGTGTGTTGTTGCTGCTAATCTTATTGTTTGATGTTTGTGTTGTTGCTGCTAATCTTATTGTTTAATGTTTGTGTTGTTGTTGCTAATCTTATTGTTTGATGTTTGTGTTGTTGTTGCTAATCTTATTGTTTGATGTTTGTGTTGTTGCTATTCTTATTGTTTGATGTTTGTGTTGTTGTTGCTAATCTTATTGTTTGATGTTTGTGTTGTTGTTGCTAATCTTATTGTTTGATGTTTGTGTTGTTGTTGCTAATCTTATTGTTTAATGTTTGCGTTGTTGCTAATCTTATTGTTTGCTGTTTGTGTTGTTGTTGCTAATCTTATTGTTTGATGTTTGTGTTGTTGCTAATCTTATTGTTTAATGTTTGTGTTGTTGCTAATCTTATTGTTTAATGTGTGTTGTTGTTGCTAATCTTATTGTTTAATGTGTGTGTTGTTGCTAATCTTATTGTTTAATGTGTGTTGTTGTTGCTAATCTTATTGTTTAATGTTTGTGTTGTTGCTAATCTTATTGTTTAATGTGTGTTGTTGTTGCTAATCTTATTGTTTAATGTTTGTGTTGTTGTTGCTAATCTTATTGTTTAATGTTTGTGTTGTTGTTGATAATCTTATTGTTTAATGTGTGTTGTTGTTGCTAATCTTATTGTTTAATGTTTGTGTTGTTGTTGCTAATCTTATTGTTTAATGTTTGTGTTGTTGCTGCTAATCTTATTGTTTAATGTGTGTTGTTGTTGCTAATCTTATTGTTTAATGTTTGTGTTGTTGTTGCTAATCTTATTGTTTAATGTTTGTGTTGTTGTTGCTAATCTTATTGTTTAATGTGTGTTGTTGTTGCTAATCTTATTGTTTAATGTGTGTTGTTGTTGCTAATCTTATTGTTTAATGTTTGTGTTGTTGCTCATCTTATTCTGATTTCCTTCTGGTAGTCTCCATTAGGTCAAGGACATGTCAAATATAGGCCACACCCATCAATGATTCACATCTCATGTACACAAACCCAAATGATGTTGCTGTCTTTCAAACAAATGCACCAATGACAATCTCTCTACCAAACAAACCAATGACAATCTCTCTACCAAACAAACCAATGACAATCTCTCTATCAAACAAACCAATGACAATCTCTCTACCAAACAAACCAATGACAATCTCTCTATCAAACAAACCAATGATAATCTCTCTACCAAACAAACCAATGACAATCTCTCTAACAAACAAACCAATGACAATCTCTCTACCAAACAAACCAATGACAATCTCTCTAACAAACAAACCAATGAGAAGCTACCTTCAGCCATGGATGGTTCAGCACATCAGCAAATGTGATCCGTTTCTTGGGGTCCACCACCATCATCTGCTTGATCAGGTCCACGGCTGTAGATGAGAGGGTGAAAGGTCACGGTGGGACATGCATGTAACAAGAGAACAGAACATCTCCATACAACATGACTAACAACATCTCCATACAACACAACTAGCAACATCTCCATACAACACAACTAGCAACATCCCAATACAACACAACTAACAACATCTCAATACAACACAACTAACAACATCTCCATACAACACAACTAACAGCACCTCCATACAACACAACTAACAACATCCCAATACAACACAACTAACAACACCTCCATACAACACAACTAACAACACCTCCATATAACACAACTAGCAACACCTCCATACAACACAACTAACAACATCTCCATACAACACAACTAACAACACCACCATACAACACAACTAACAACATCTCCATACAACACAACTAACAACATCTCCATACAACACAACTAACAACATCTCCATACAACACAACTAACAACATCTCCATACAACACAACTAACAACACCTCCATACAACACAACTAACAACATACCCACACACAAGAACTAACAACCCAACACAACAACAATTTATTCAAATAACTTGCACTTTGATCCCTGTTGACTCCAGAACAGAGCAGAAGAACATTAATATGCAGCTCTCTATTTCAGTTTTAACAAGAAAACAAGCAATGGTAGATGTAATAACAAGTGATGGTAGATGAAACAAGAAAACAAGCAATGGTAGATGAAATAACAAGTGATGGTGGATGTAATAACAAGTGATGGTGGATGTAATAACAAGTGATGGTAGATGTAATAACAAGTGATGGTAGATGTAATAACAAGTGATGGTGGATGTAATAACAAGTGATGGTGGATGTAATAACAAGTGATGGTAGATGTAATAACAAGTGATGGTAGATGTAATAACAAGTGATGGTGGATGTAATAACAAGTGATGGTAGATGTAATAACAAGTGATGGTAGATGTAATAACAAGTGATGGTGGATGTAATAACAAGTGATGGTAGATGTAATAACAAGTGATGGTAGATGTAATAACAAGTGATGTTAGATGAAATAACAAGTGATGGTAGATGAAACAAGAAAACAAGCAATGGTAGATGAAATAACAAGTGATGGTAGATGAAATAACAAGTGATGGTAGATGAAATAACAAGTGATGGTAGATGAAACAAGAAATAGTAGTTGCAATAACAAGTGATGGTAGATGAAACAAGAAAACAAGCAATGGTAGATGCAATAACAAGTGATGGTAGTTGCAATAACAAGTGATGGTAGATGAAACAAGAAAACAAGCAATGGTAGATGTAATAACAAGTGATGGTAGATGAAACAAGAAAACAAGCAATGGTAGATGAAATAACAAGTGATGGTAGATGAAACAAGAAATGGTAGTTGCAATAACAAGTGATGGTAGATGAAACAAGAAATGGTAGATGCAATAACAAGTGATGGTAGATGAAACAAGAAATGGTAGATGCAATAACAAGTGATGGTAGATGAAACAAGAAATGGTAGATATAATAACAAGTGATGGTAGATGAAACACAGAAAACAAGCAATGGTAGATGCAATAACAAGTGATGGTAGATGAAACAAGAAATGGTAGATGCAATAACAAGTGATGGTAGATGAAACAAGAAATGGTAGATGCAATAACAAGTGATGGTAGATGAAGCAAGAAATGGTAGTTGCAATAACAAGTGATGGTAGATGAAGCAAGAAATGGTAGTTGCAATAACAAGTGATGGTAGATGAAATAAGAAATGGTAGTTGCAATAACAAGTGATGGTAGATGAAGCAAGAAATGGTAGTTGCAATAACAAGTGATGGTAGATGAAATAAGAAATGGTAGTTGCAATAACAAGTGATGGTAGTTGCAATAACAAGTGATGGTAGATGAAACAAGAAATTGTAGATGCAATAACAAGTGATGGTAGATGCAACAAGAAATGGTAGATGCAATAACAAGTGATGGTAGATGAAATAAGACATGGTAGTTGCAATAACAAGTGATGGTAGTTGCAATAACAAGTGATGGTAGATGAAACAAGAAATGGTAGTTGCAATAACAAGTGATGGTAGATGAAATAACAAGAAATGGTAGATGAAACAAGAAATGGTAGTTGCAATAACAAGTGATGGTAGATGAAACAAGAAATGGTAGTTGCAATAACAAGTGATGGTAGATGAAACAAGAAATGGTAGTTGCAATAACAAGTGATGGTAGATGAAATAAGAAATGGTAATTGCAATATCAAGTGATGGTAGATGAAACAAGAAATGGTAGTTGCAGTAACAAGTGATGGTAGATGAAACAAGAAATGGTAATTGCAATAACAAGTGATGGTAGATGAAACAAGAAATGGTAGTTGCAATAACAAGTGATGATAGATGAAACAAGAAATGGTAATTGCAATAACAAGTGATGGTAGATGAAACAAGAAATGGTAATTGCAATAACAAGTGATGGTAGATGAAACAAGAAATGGTAGATGCAATAACAAGTGATGGTAGATGAAACAAGAAATGGTAGATGAAATAACAAGAAATGGTAGATGAAACAAGAAATGGTAGATGAAATAACAAGAAATGGTAGATGAAATAACAAGAAAACAAGTGATGGTAGATGAAACAAGAAATGGTAGATGAAACAAGAAAACACAAAATGGTCGATGAAACAAGAAAATGAGAAATGGTGGATGAAACAAGAAATGGTAGCTGCAATAAAAAGATATGGTTGTTGAAATCACAAGAAAACAAGATATGGTAGAAGAAATAACAAGCGATGGTAGATGAAACAACAAAACAAGCAATAGTAGATGGAATAACAAGAAAACAAGCAATAGTAGATGGAATTACAAGAAAACAAGCAATAGTAGATGAAATAACAAGCAATAGTAGATGAAATAACAAGCAATAGTAGATGAAATAACAAGATAACAAGCAATAGTAGATGAAATAATAAGATAACAAGCAATAGTAGATGAAATAACAAGCAACAGTAGATGAAATAACAAGAAAACAAGCAATAGTAGATGAAATAACAAGAAAACAAGCAATAGTAGATGAAATAACAAGCAATAGTAGATGGAATTAAAAGAAAACAAGCAATAGTAGATGAAATAACAAGATAACAAGCAATAGTAGATGTTTAGACAAGGAATGCAATATTTATTCATAACTGGCAGCCAGGTATGTCCATGGTGGGTGTAATTAAAAATTGAAGATGTAGGTCTATATCTCTAGACTGTGTGGGTGGATAGACACAGTCAATAACTATTTACATCATTAACAGACATGTGGGTGGCTAGATACAGTTAATAACTATTTACATTATTAACAGACATGTGGGTGGCTAGATACAGTTAATAACTATTTACATTATTAACAGACATGTGGGTGGCTAGATACAGTTAATAACTATTTACATTATTAACAGACATGTGGGTGGCTAGATACAGTTAATAACTATTTACATTATTAACAGACATGTGGGTGGCTAGATACAGTTAATAACTATTTACATTATTAACAGACATGTGGGTGGCTAGATACAGTTAATAACTATTTACATTATTAACAGACATGTGGGTGGCTAGATACAGTTAATAACTATTTACATTATTAACAGACATGTGGGTGGGTAGACACAGTCAATAACTATTTACATTATTAACAGACACGTGGGTGGGTAGATACAGTCAATAACTATTTACATTATTAACAGACATGTGGGTGGGTAGATACAGTCAATAACTATTTACATTATTAACAGACACGTGGGTGGCTAGACACAGTCAATAACTATTTACATTATTAACAGACACGTGGGTGGCTAGACAAGTCAATAACTATTTACATCATTAACAGACATGTGGGTGGGTAGACACAGTCAATAACTATTTACATTATTAACAGACATGTGGGTGGCTAGACACAGTCAATAACTATTTACATTATTAACAGACATGTGGGTGGCTAGACACAGTCAATAACTATTTACATTATTAACAGACATGTGGGTGGGTAGACACAGTCAATAACTATTTACATTAACAGACATGTGGGTGGCTAGACACAGTCAATAACTATTTACATTAACAGACATGTGGGTGGCTAGACACAGTCAATAACTATTTACATTAACAGACATTGTGTGGAGAGGTTGAACAAATGTAAGATAACTGTGGAGTGGTTGAACAAATGTAAGATTAACTGTGGAGTGTTTGAACAAATGTAAGATAACTTTGGAGTGGTTGAACAAATGTAAGATAACTGTGGAGTGTTTGAACAAATGTAAGATAACTGTGGAGTGGTTGAACAAATGTAAGATAACTGTAGAGTGGTTGAACAAATGTAAGATAACTGTGAAAGTGGTTGAACAAATGTAAGATAACTGTGGAGTGGTTGAACAAATGTAAGATTAACTGTGGAGTGTTTGAACAAATGTAAGATAACTTTGGAGTGGTTGAACAAATGTAAGATAACTGTGGAGTGTTTGAACAAATGTAAGATAACTGTGGAGTGGTTGAACAAATGTAAGATAACTCTGAAAGTGGTTGAACAAATGTAAGATAACTGTGGAGTGGTTGAACAAATGTAAGATAACTGTGGAGTGGTTGAACAAATGTAAGATTAACTGTGGAGTGTTTGAACAAATGTAAGATAACTTTGGAGTGGTTGAACAAATGTAAGATTAACTGTGGAGTGTTTGAACAAATGTAAGATAACTGTGAAAGTGGTTGAACAAATGTAAGACAACTGTGAAAGTGGTTGAACAAATGTAAGATAACTGTGGAGTGGTTGAACAAATGTAAGATTAACTGTGGAGTGGTTGAACAAATGTAAGATAACTGTGGAGTGTTTGAACAAATGTAAGATAACTTTGGAGTGGTTGAACAAATGTAAGATTAACTGTGGAGTGTTTGAACAAATGTAAGATAACTGGAGTGTTTGAACAAATGTAAGATAACTGTGAAAGTGGTTGAACAAATGTAAGACAACTGTGAAAGTGGTTGAACAAATGTAAGATAACTGTGAAAGTGGTTGAACAAATGTAAGATAACTGTGAAAGTGGTTGAACAAATGTAAGATAACTGTGAAAGTGGTTGAACAAATGTAAGATAACTGTGAAAGTGGTTGAACAAATGTAAGATAACTGTGAAAGTGGTTGAACAAATGTAAGATAACTGTGAAAGTGGTTGAACAAATGTAAGATTAACTGTGAAAGTGGTTGAACAAATGTAAGATTAACTGTGGAGTGGTTGAACAAATGTAAGATTAACTGTGGAGTGGTTGAACAAATGTAAGATTAACTGTGGAGTGTTTGAACAAATGTAAGATTAACTGTGGAGTGTTTGAACAAATGTAAGATTAACTGTGGAGTGTTTGAACAAATGTAAGATTAACTGTGGAGTGTTTGAACAAATGTAAGATTAACTGTGGAGTGTTTGAACAAATGTAAGATTAACTGTGGAGTGTTTGAACAAATGTAAGATTAACTGTGGAGTGGTTGAACAAATGTAAGATTAACTGTGGAGTGTTTGAACAAATGTAAGATTAACTGTGGAGTGGTTGAACAAATGTAAGATTAACTGTGGAGTGTTTGAACAAATGTAAGATTAACTGTGGAGTGTTTGAACAAATGTAAGATTAACTGTGAAAGAGGTAAGTCACTTGGTAAGTAAAGGTGAAGTCACATGATAATAATGACAAGTAAACAAGAAAGATAACAAGAGCAGCAGCAGCAGCAGCACACCTGTCTCAGAGACATCGGTCCAGTACTGCTTGGGGAAGGAGAAGTGTCCACCCAAGATCTGCTTGGGGAGGTCCATGTCTTTCCTCTCATCAGAGAAGGGAGGGTACCCAGACAACCTTTCAGGAGGGGAAAGCACATCAGACTATAAATGTGGTGAGAACATTATACAAGAGGTAGACTATAAATGTGGAGAGAACATTATACAGGTGGTAGACTATAAATGTGGAGAGAACATTATACTGGTGGTAGACTATAAATGTGGAGAGAACATACAAGAGGTAGACTATAAATGTGGAGAGAACATACAAGAGGTAGACTATAAATGTGGAGAGAACATACAAGAGGTAGACTATAAATGTGGAGAGAACATTATACAGGTGGTAGACTATAAATGTGGAGAGAACATTATACAGGTGGTAGACTATAAATGTGGTGAGAACATTATACAGGAGGCAGACTATAAATGTGGTGAGAACATTATACAGGAGGCAGACTATAAATGTGGTGAGAGCATTATACAGGAGGCAGACTATAAATGTGGAGAGAACATTATACAGGAGGCAGACTATAAATGTGGTGAGAGCATTATACAGGAGGCAGACTATAAATGTGGTGAGAACATTATACAGGAGGCAGGATATAAATGTGGAGAGAACATTATACAGGAGGCAGACTATAAATGTGGAGAGAACATTATACAGGAGGTAGAATATAAATGTGGTGAGAACATTATACAGGAGGTAGAATATAAATGTGGTGAGAACATTATACAGATGGTAGAACATAAATATGGTAAGAACATTATACAGGTGGTAGACTACAATTGTGGAGAGAACATACAAGAGGTAGACTATAAATATGGTGAGAACATTATACAAGAGGTAGACTATAAATATGGTGAAAACATTATACAGGAGGTAGACTATAAATGTGGAGAGAACATTATACAGGAGGTAGAATATAAATGTGGAGAGAACATTATACAAGAGGTAGAATATAAATGTGGTAAGAACATTATACAGGAGGTAGACTATAAATGTGGAGAGAGCATTATACAAGAGGTAGACTATAAATGTGGTGAGAACATTTTATATAACATGATAGACACAATTATCCCTAATACTACATCTAGTGGTAGCATGTAACAAGTTAGACCCCAACTAACATGATAAACACAATGACCCCTAATCCTACCTGTAGTGGTAGCATGTAACAAGTTAGACCCCAACTAACATGATAAACACAATGATCCCTAATCCTACATGTAGTGGTAGCATGTAACAAGTTAGACCCCAACTAACATGATAAACACAATGACCCCTAATCCTACATGTAGTGGTAGCATGTAACAAGTTAGACCCCAACATGATAAACACAATGACCCCTAATCCTACATGTAGTGGAAGCATGTAACAAGTCAGAATGATAAACACAATGACCCCTAATCCTACATCTAGTGGAAGCATGTAACAAGTCAGACCCCAACTAACATGATAAACAAGATGACCCCTAGGCTCCAGCAGTCGATGGCCTTGGTGTAGGCACCACTGCCAGCTGTCAGCAAGATCTCTGGGGCCAGGTAGGTTGGTGTCCCACAGAATGTTTTCATCATGGAGCCAGCGTCCACAAACTTGGACAGACCAAAGTCTGTCACCTGGTGGGTATACGGTATGAGAACATTGTTGATGGTATAAGGTATGAGAACACTGTTGGTGGTATAAGGTATGAGAACACTGTTGGTGGTATAAGGTATGAGAACACTGTTGGTGGTATAAGGTATGAGAACATTGTTGGTGGGTATAAGGTATGAGAACACTGTTGGTGGTATAAGGTATGAGAACACTGTTGGTGGTATAAGGTATGAGAACACTGTTGGTGGTATAAGGTATGAGAACACTGTTGGTGGTATAAGGTATGAGAACATTGTTGGTGGTATAAGGTATGAGAACACTGTTGGTGGGTATAAGGTATGAGAACATTGTTGGTGGTATAAGGTATGAGAACATTGTTGGTGGGTATAAGGTATGAGAACATTGTTGGTGGTATAAGGTATGAGAACATTGTTGGTGGGTATAAGGTATGAGAACACTGTTGGTGGTATAAGGTATGAGAACATTGTTGGTGGGTATAAGGTATGAGAACACGGTGGTATAAGGTATCAGAACATTGTTGGTGGTATAAGGTATGAGAGCATTGTTGGTGGTATAAGGTATGAGAACATTGTTGGTGGGTATAAGGTATGAGAACATTGTTGGTGGGTATAAGGTATGAGAACATTGTTGGTGGGTATAAGGTATGAGAACATTGTTGGTGGTATAAGGTATGAGAACACTGTTGGTGGTATAAGGTATGAGAACATTGTTGGTGGTATAAGGTATGAGAACATTGTTGGTGGTATAAGGTTTGAGAACACTGTTGATGGTATAAGGTATGAGAACACTGTTGATGGTATAAGGTATGAGAACATTGTTGGTGGGTATAAGGTATGAGAACATTGTTGGTGGGTATAAGGTATGAGAACACTGTTGATGGTATAAGGTATGAGAACATTGTTGATGGTATAAGGTATGAGAACATTGTTGATGCTATAAGGTATGAGAACATTGTTGGTGGTATAAGGTATGAGAACATTGTTGGTGGTATAAGGTATGAGAACATTGTTGGTGGTATAAGGTATGAGAACATTGTTGATGGTATAAGGTATGAGATCATTGTTGATGGTATAAGGTATGAGAACACTGTTGATGGTATAAGGTATGAGAACACTGTTGGTGGTATAAGGTATGAGAACATTGTTGGTGGGTATAAGGTATGAGAACATTGTTGGTGGGTATAAGGTATGAGAACATTGTTGATGGTATAAGGTATGAGAACATTGTTGGTGGTATAAGGTATGAGAACATTGTTGGTGGGTATAAGGTATGAGAACACTGTTGGTGGGTATAAGGTATGAGAACACTGTTGATGGTATAAGGTATGAAAACATTGTTGGTGGTATAAGGTATGAGAACATTGTTGGTGGGTATAAGGTATGAGAACATTGTTGGTGGTAAAAGGTATGAGAACATTGTTGGTGGGTATAAGGTATGAGAACAATGTTGGTGGGTATAAGGTATGAGAACACTGTTGGTGGTATAAGGTATGAGAACATTGTTGGTGGGTATAAGGTATGAGAACACTGTTGGTGGTATAAGGTATGAGAACATTGTTGGTGGGTATAAGGTATGAGAACACTGTTGGTGGGTATAAGGTATGAGAACATTGTTGGTGGGTAAAAGGTATGAGAACATTGTTGGTGGGTATAAGGTATGAGAACATTGTTGGTGGTATAAGGTATGAGAACATTGTTGGTGGGTATAAGGTATGAGAACACTGTTGGTGGGTATAAGGTATGAGAACATTGTTGGTGGGTATAAGGTATGAGAACATTGTTGGTGGTATAAGGTATGAGAACATTGTTGATGGTATAAGGTATGAGAACACTGTTGATGGTATAAGGTATGAGAACATTGTTGGTAGGTATAAGGTATGAGAACATTGTTGGTGGGTATAAGGTATGAGAACATTGTTGGTAGGTATAAGGTATGAGAACATTGTTGGTGGTATAAGGTTTGAGAACACTGTTGGTGATATAACAAAGTTATTGATGTGTATAACAACATTATTGTTGGATATAACAACATTATTAGTGGGTATAACAAAGTTATTGATGGGTATAACAACATTATTGTTCAGTATAACAACATTATTAGTGGGTATAACAAAGTTATTGATGGGTATAACAACATTATTGTTGGGTATAACAACATTATTAGTGGGTATAACAAAGTTATTGATGGGTATAACAACATTATAGTGGGTATAACAACATTATTAGTGGGTATAACAACATTATTAGTGGGTATAACAACATCATTGGTAGGTATAACAACATTATTAGTGGGTATAGCAACATTATTGATGGGTATAACAACATTATTGGTGGGTATAACAACATTATTGGTAGGAATAACAACATTATTGGTGGGTATAGCAACATTATTGGTGGGTATAACATTATTGGTGGGTATAACAACATTATTGGTAGGTATAACAACATTATTTGTGGGTATAACAACATTATTGGTGGGTATAACAACATTATTGGTGGGTATAACAACATTATTGGTGGGTATAACAACATTATTGGTGGGTATAACAACACTATTGGTGGGTATAACAACATTATTGGTGGGTATAACAACATTATTGGTGGGTATAACAACATTATTGGTGGGTATAACAACATTATTGGGGGGTTTAACAACATTATTGGTAGGTATAACAACATTATTATGGGTATAACAACATTATTGGTGGGTATAACAACATTATTGGTGGGTATAACAACATTATTGGGGGGGTTTAACAACATTATTGGTAGGTATAACAACATTCTTGGTGGGTATAACAACATTATTAGTGGGTATAACAACATTGTTGGTGGGTATAACAACATTCCCTCAATGAGATAGAACTGCTTGCACAGAACAGAGACAGATGGTGAGATTTGATAAAATATCTTTAAAAGAAAACTGCTAGAACAAAAATTCATATAGGAGAAGGTGTATCTTGGTCTACGCCCTATGGGCCGGTTACGGCTCGAAAGGTCAATAGATAGATAGATAACAACATTATTAGTGGGTATAACACCATTATTGGTGGGTATAGCAACATTATTGGTGGGTATAACATTATTGGTGGGTATAACAACATTATTAGTGGGTGTAACAACATTATTAGTGGGTATAACAA
This sequence comes from Megaustenia siamemsis, assembly GCA_032433765.1. NCBI lineage: Eukaryota > Metazoa > Mollusca > Gastropoda > Stylommatophora > Ariophantidae > Megaustenia > Megaustenia siamemsis. The sequence goes on along the minus strand of JAVIAB010000026.1, from coordinate 32,292,339 downwards.
CATTATTGTTGGGTATAACAAAGTTATTGATGGGTATAACAACATTATTGGTGGGTATAACAACATTATTAGTGGGTATAACAACATTTTTGGTAGGTATAACAAAGTTGCTGATGGGGATAGCAACGTTATAAGTGGGTATAACAACATTATTGGTGGGTATAACATTTTTGGTAGGTATAACAAAGTTGTTGATGGGTATAACAACATTATTAATGGGCACAAGGGAAGACCACTTTACTTTCACACAAGAAATATAAAGCTAATCCACCACCATTCGGAAGTCAAACATAACAAAAATCAAAATGTGCACTTTCAGACGACATAAATGCACAAGAAATATAAAGCAATTTCAGACAACAGATACAAGAAATATAAAGCAATTTCAAACAACAGATACAAGAAATGTAAAGTACTTTCAGACAACATAGATACACAAGAAATATAAAGTACTTTCAGACAACATAGATACACAAGAAATATAAAGTACTTTCAGACAACATAGATACACAAGAAATATAAAGTACTTTCAGACAACATAGATACACAAGAAATATAAAGTACTTTCAGACAACATAGATACACAAGAAATGTAAAGTACTTTCAGACAACATAGATACACAAGAAACGTAAAGTACTTTCAGACAACATAAATACACAAGAAATATAAAGTACTTTCAGACAACATAGATACACAAGAAATATAAAGTACTTTCAGACAACATAGATACACAAGAAATATAAAGTACTTTCAGACAACATAGATACATAAGAAATATAAAGTACTTTCAGACAACATAGACACACAAGAAATATAAAGTACTTTTAAACAACATAGATACAAGAAATGTAAAGTACTTTCAGATAACATAGATACACAAGAAATATAATGTACTTTCAGACAACATAGACACACAAGAAATGTAAAGTACTTTCAGACAACATAGATACACAAGAAATATAAAGTACTTTGAAACAACATAGATACAAGAAATATAAAGTACTTTCAGACAACATAGATACGCAAGAAATGTAAAGTACTTTCAGACAACATAGATACACAAGAAATATAAAGTACTTTGAAACATCAGACATAAAAAATATAAGGCACTTTCAGACAGCAGACACAAAAAATATAAGGCACTTTCAGACAGCAGACACAAAAAATATAAGGCACTTTCAGACAGCAGACACAAAAAATATAAGGCACTTTCAGACAGAAGACACAAAAAATATAAGGCACTTTCAGACAGCAGACACAAAAAATATAAGGCACTTTCAGACAGCAGACACAAAAAATATAAGGCACTTTCAGACAGCAGACACAATTGGTGGACAAGTGATATTGTAGGGGTTTTCAACATTTACCTTGATCAAAGTCTCCAGGTCATCAGAGGCCAACAGAATGTTCTCTGGCTGTAAAAGGACAAGTGCAAGTCTCGTAACATATGGGCTGGAAGTCTGTGATCTTGTGTCAGTGGAAGTGTCGTAACAAATGGGCTGGAAGTCTGTGATCTTGTGTCAGTGGAAGTGTCGTGACATACAGGCTGGAAGTCTGTGATCTTGTATCAGTGGAAGTGTAGTAACATACAGGCTGGAAGTCTGTGATCTTGTGTCAGTGGAAGTGTAGTAACATACAGGCTGGAAGTCTGTGATCTTGTATCAATGGAAGTGTAGTAACATACAGGCTGAAAGTCTGTGATCTTGTATCAATGGAAGTGCAGTAACATACAGGCTGAAAGTCTGTGATCTTGTATCAATGGAAGTGTAGTAACATACAGGCTGGAAGTCTGTGATCTTGTATCAGTGGAAGTGTTGTAACATACAGGCTGGAAGTCTGTGATCTTGTATCAGTGGAAGTGTAGTAACATACAGGCTGAAAGTCTGTGATCTTGTATCAATGGAAGTGTAGTAACATACAGGCTGGAAGTCTGTGATCTTGTATCAATGTAAGTGTAGTAACATACAGGCTGAAAGTCTGTGATCTTGTATCAATGGAAGTGTAGTAACATACAGGCTGAAAGTCTGTGATCTTGTATCAGTGGAAGTGTAGTAACATACAGGCTGGAAGTCTGTGATCTTGTATCAATGGAAGTGTTGTAACATACAGGCTGGAAGTCTGTGATCTTGTGTTAGTGGAAGTGTAGTAACATACCGACTGGAAGTCTGTGATCTTGTGTCAGTGGAAGTGTAGTAACATACAGGCTGGAAGTCTGTGATCTTGTGTCAGTGGAAGTGTAGTAACATACAGACTGGAAGTCTGTGATCTTGTGTCAGTGGAAGTGTAGTAACATACAGGCTGGAAGTCTGTGATCTTGTGTCAGTGGAAGTGTAGTAACATACAGGCTGGAAGTCTGTGATCTTGTGTCAGTGGAAGTGTAGTAACATACAGGCTGGAAGTCTGTGATCTTGTATCAATGGAAGTGTAGTAACATACAGGCTGGAAGTCTGTGATCTTGTATCAATGGAAGTGTAGTAACATGCAGGCTGGAAGTCTGTGATCTTGTGTCAGTGGAAGTGTAGTAACATACAGGCTGAAAGTCTGTGATCTTGTATCAATGGAAGTGTAGTAACATATAGACTGGAAGTCTGTGACCTTGTATCAGTGGAAGTGTAGTAACATACAGGCTGGAAGTCTGTGATCTTGTATCAATGGAAGTGTAGTAACATACAGACTGGAAGTCTGTGATCTTGTGTCAGTGGAAGTGTAGTAACATACAGGCTGAAAGTCTGTGATCTTGTATCAGTGGAAGTGTAGTAACATACAGACTGGAAGTCTGTGATCTTGTATCAATGGAAGTGTAGTAACATACAGGCTGGAGGTCTGTGATCTTGTATCAATGGAAGTGTAGTAACATACAGGCTGGAAGTCTGTGATCTTGTATCAATGGAAGTGTAGTAACATACAGGCTGAAAGTCTGTGATCTTGTGTCAGTGGAAGTGTAGTAACATACAGGCTGGAAGTCTGTGATCTTGTGTCAGTGGAAGTGTTGTAACATACAGGCTGGAAGTCTGTGATCTTGTATCAATGGAAGTGTAGTAACATACAGACTGGAAGTCTGTGATCTTGTATCAATGGAAGTGTTGTAACATACAGGCTGGAAGTCTGTGATCTTGTGTCAGTGGAAGTGTAGTAACATACAGGCTGGAGGTCTGTGATCTTGTGTCAGTGGAAGAGTAGTAACATACAGGCTGGAGGTCTGTGATCTTGTATCAATGGAAGTGTAGTAACATACAGGCTGGAAGTCTGTGATCTTGTATCAATGAAAGTGTAGAAACATACAGGCTGGAAGTCTGTAATCTTAAGTTAGTGGAAGTGTAGTAACATACAGGCTGGAAGTCTGTGATCTTGTGTCAGTGGAAGTGTAGTAACATACAGGCTGGAAGTCTGTGATCTTGTATCAGTGGAAGTGTAGTAACATACAGACTGGAAGTCTGTGATCTTGTGTCAGTGGAAGTGTAGTAACATACAGGCTGGAAGTCTGTGATCTTGTGTCAGTGGAAGTGTAGTAACATACAGGCTGGAAGTCTGTGATCTTGTATCAGTGGAAGTGTAGTAACATACAGACTGGAAGTCTGTGATCTTGTATCAATGGAAGTGTAGTAACATACAGGCTGGAAGTCTGTGATCTTGTATCAGTGGAAGTGTAGTAACATACAGACTGGATACACCTACACACCCTCAGGCCTGCACCTACATCCCCTCACATCTACACATTCTTACACATGGATACACCCTCACAAACTTACACACACACACACACCTACCTTTAGATCACGGTGAGTGATGCCCTGGTCATGTAGGTACTGAAATAACAAAAACAAGGTCAAGGTTACCAGAATACATCTTTTAAATAGAATGGCCTCAGCTGGAATGTTCTATATGCTGTTGTCTATAACCATACATACAAGGGCTGGAATGTTCTATATGCTGTTGTATATAGCCATACATACAAGGGCTGGAATGTTCTATATGCTGTTGTCTGTACATAAATCTATACCTGACACATCCATTAAGTGAGCATTATCTCATCACAGAGACATAAATCTATACCTGATACATCCATCAAGTGAGCATTATCTCATCTATCTATCTATCTATTGACCTTTCGAGCCGTAACCGGCCCATAGGGCGTAGACCAAGATACACCTTCTCCTATATGAATTTTTTGTTCTAGCAGTTTTCTTTTAAAGATATTTTATCAAATCTCGCCATCTGTCTCTGTTCTGTGCATGCAGTTCTATCACATTGAGGGAGCCGATTCCTGCTGCTCTTGCCTCTCTCATCAATGTTCTTCTCAGTGTCTCCCTGGGTCTTCCTCTTTTTCTTTTACCTGTTGTTTCCCATATGAGGGCTTGCTTTGCTATTCGGTTATTATCTCTTCTCATCACATGTCCAACATATGACCATCGTCTTTTCTTTATTACTGAAGATATTAGTGGTTGATTGGCGATTTCTCTAATTTCCTCGTTTGTTTTGAATTCGTTCCATTCTATACCAAGTATTTTCCTTAGACATTTATTTTCGAATGCGTTCAACTTTGTTTCTATATCTCTTGTTGTTTTCCAGCTTTCCAGCTTTCACACGCATACGATTATCTCATCACAGAGACATAAATCTATACCTGACACATCCATCAAGTGAGCATTATCTCATCACAGAGACATAAATCTATACCTGACACATCCATCAAGTGAGCATTATCTCATCACAGAGACATAAATCTATACCAGCCTGACACATCCATCAAGTGAGCATTATCTCATCACAGAGACATAAATCTATACCTGACACATCCATCAAGTGAGCATTATCTCACCACAGAGACATAAATCTATACCTGACACATCCATCAAGTGAGCATTATCTCACCACCGAGATGCAAGATGCTTGATCTCACTACTAAGAGACCGGAGGAGGGACGAATAAGCAACAGATTTAAAGAGAAGAATTCCCAGCTCTATGATGGGATTCAAACCTGGGACCTTCATGTCAAGTCCCTAATACAAGCTCTTATCGGTCAAGCTACATTTTGCTCTCTGTATTTTCTCTTGTTTGTGAATCCAGCAGGTTGTCCTTGGTTCAGCCTGACAACCACAAACTTTCAATCACCACACAGCATCACTCACCTTGACAATCACCCCACAGCATCACTCACCTCGACAACCACCACACAGCATCACTCACCTTGACAATCACCACACAGCATCACTCACCTTGACAATCACCACACAGCATCACTCACCTTGACAACCACCACACAGCATCACTCACCTTGACAATCACCACACAGCATCACTCACCTTGACAATCACTCCACAGCATCACTCACATTGACAATCACCACACAGCATCACTCACCTTGACAATCACCACACAGCATCACTCACACTGACAACCATCACACAGCATCACTCACCATGACAATCACCACACAGCATCACTCACACTGACAACCACCACACATCATCACTCACCATGACAATCACCACACATCATCACTCACCATGACAATCACAAACTTTCAACCACCACACAGCATCACTCACCTTGACAATCACCACACAGCATCACTCACACTGACAACCACCACACAACATCACTCACCTTGACAATCACCACACAGCATCACTCACCTTGACAATCACCACACAGCATCACTCACCTTGACAACCACCACACAGCATCACTCACCTTGACAACCACAAACTTTCAATCACCACACAGCATCACTAACTTTGACAATCACCACACAGCATCGCTCACCTTGACAACCACAAACTTTTAATCATCACACAGCATCGCTCACCTTGACAATCATCACACAGCATCACTCACCTTGACAACCACCACACAGCATCACTCACCTTGACAGCTGAGGCCATCTGGAAGAAGAGAAGCTTGGCTGTCGGCTCATCATACTTGTCTATAGAGATGACCTTGTCAAAGAGCTCGCCTCCTTCAACTCTGAAAGATATTACAAGAAACCAAGTGGACACCCTACACGATCTGATGACAATAAGAGTGGACACCCCACACGATCTGATGACAATAAGAGTGGACACCCCACACGTTCTGATGACAATAAGAGTGGACACCCCACACGTTCTGATGACAATAAGAGTGGACACCCCACATGTTCTGATGACAATAAGAGTGGACACCCCACACGATCTGATGACAATAAGAGTGGGTATCTCACAAGATTTGATGACAACATGTGAAGATGAACAAGATCTGATGACAATAAGAGTGGGTTATCTCACAAGATTTGATGACATGTGAAGATGAACAAGATCTGATGGCAGCTTAAGAGAACTTACAAGATCTGATGACAACATGTGAAGATGAACAAGATCTGATGGCAGCTTAAGAGAACTTACAAGATCTGATGGCAGCTTGAGAGAACTTATAAGATTTGATGGCAGCTTGAGAGAAATGACAAAATCTGATGACAGCTTGAGAGAACTTACAAGATCTGATGACAACATGTGAAGATGAACAAGATCTGATGGCAGCTTAAGAGAACTTATAAGATTTGATGACAGCTTGAGAGAAATGACAAAATCTGATGACAGCTTGAGAGAACTTAAAGATCTGATGGCAGCTTGAGAGAACTTATAAGATTTGATGACAGCTTGAGAGAAATGACAAAATCTGATGACAGCTTGAGAGAACTTACAAGATCTGATGGCAGCTTGAGAGAACTTACAAGATTTGATGGCAGCTTGAGAGAACTTACAAGATTTGATGGCAGCTTGAGAGAACTTACAAGATCTGATGATAACATGTGAAGATGCACAAGATCTGATGACAGCGTGAGAGAACTTACAAGATCTGATGACAGCTTGAGAGAACTTACAAGATCTGATGACAGCTGGAGAGAACTTACAAGATCTGATGACAGCTTGAGAGAACTTACAAGATCTGATGACAGCTTGAGAGAACTTACAAGATCTGATGACAGCTGGAGAGAACTTACAAGATCTGATGACAGCTTGAGAGAACTTACAAGATATGATGACAGCTGGAGAGAACTTACAAGATTTGATGACAGCTGGAGAGAACTTACAAGATCTGATGACAGATGGAGAGAACTTACAAGATCTGATGACAGCTTGAGAGAACTTACAAGATATGCTCAGAGTGAGGGTGGGTGAGGGAATGGGTGAGTGGTGGTGAGTGAGTGAGTGAGGTTGGGTGAGTGAAAGTGAATGATGGTGGGTGGGTGAGTGATTGATGGTGGGTGAGTAAGTGATGGCGAGTGAGTGAGTGAGTGAAGGTGGGTGAGAGAATGAGTGAGTGATAGTGGGTGGTTGGGTGAGTTTAGTGAGTGAGTAATGGTGGGTGGGTGAGTGGAGTGAGTTATGGTGGGTGAGTGGAGTAATGGTGGGTGGGTAAGTGAAGTTAGTGAGTGATGGTGGGTGGTTGAGTGGAGTTAGTGAATGATGGTGGGTGTTGGAGTGCATGATTGTTGGTGAGTGAGTGAGTGAGTGAGTGAGTGAGTGAGTGAGTGAGTGAGTGAGTGAGTGAGTGAGTGAGGAAACAACTTACAGCTCCAGCACAATGTAGAGCATGTCCGACGTGTCAATGACGTCCTCAATCTTGATGATGCATGGCTGAAATAGGAGGTTGAGACATGATGGATTGTGTGTGGTGGTGGAATCTGTGTGGTGGGGGGAGTTTGTGTGTGTGGTGGAAGAAGTTTGCATGTGGTGGAAGAAGTTTGTGTGTGATGGAGGTAATATGTGTGATAGGGAAGTCTGTGTGGTGGAGGGAGTTTGTGTGTGGTGGAGGGAGTCTATATGGGGTGGAGAGAGTTTGTGTGGGGTGGGGGAGTTTATGTGTGGGGGATAGAATGTGTGGTAGGGGAGTATGTGTGTGGTGGGGGAGTCTGTGTGGGGTGAAAAGAGTTTCTGTGTGGTGGAGGGAATATGTGTGAGGTGGAGGGAGTTTGTGTGTGGTGGGGGAGTATGTGGGGTGGAGGGAGTTTTTGTGTGGTGGGGAGAGTTTGTGTGGTGGGTGTAGTTTGTGTGTGGTAGGTGAGTCTGTGTGAGGTGGAGGGAATTTGTGTGTGGTGGGGAGAGTTTGTTTGTGGTTGGGGGAGTTTGCAAGTTGGGGCAGTTTGTGTGTGGTAGGGGAAGTTTGTGTGTGGTGGAGGGAGTTTGTGTGTGTTGGGGGAGTCTGTGTGTGTGTGTGGAGGGGGAGTTTTTAGGTATTATGTAGTGAGTTTTGTGTTTTGTTTGTGTTATGAGAGAGAGAGAGAGAGAGACACCATGTGGGTAGTTTCACTTACATGTTTCAGAGCTTTCAGAATGTTTACCTCTCCCATAACTTGTGAGGCCATGTTCTGAAACAGAATGGAGAAATACATGATATGTCTGTTAAATGTGATATGTCTGTTGTATGTGATATGTCTGTTATATGTGATGTGTCTGTTGTATGTGATATGCCTGTTGTATGTGATATGTCTGTTATATGTGATGTGTCTGTTGTATGTGATATATCTGTTATATGTGATATGTCTGTTGTATGTGATATGTCTGTTATATGTGATGTGTCTGTTGTATGTGATATGTCTGTTGTATGTGATATGTCTGTTATATGTGATGTGTCTGTTGTATGTGATATGTCTGTTGTATGTGATATGTCTGTTGTATGTGATATGTCTGTTATATGTGATGTGTCTGTTGTATGTGATGTGATGTGTCTGTTGTATGTGATATGTCTGTTATATGTGATGTGTCTGTTATATGTGATATGTCTGTTATATGTGATGTGTCTGTTGTATGTGATATGTCTGTTATGTGATGTGTCTGTTGTATGTGATGTCTGTTATATGTGATATGTCTGTTATATGTGATGTGTCTGTTGTATGTGATGTGTCTGTTGTATGTGATGTGTCTGTTGTATGTGATATGTCTGTTGTACATGATGTGTCTGTTGTTGAAGGTGAGATTACTAAGTAAGGAACTATCATGTATGATGTGTCTATTGTTGAAGGTGAGATTACTAAGTAAGGAACTATCATGTATGATGTGTCTATTGTTGAAGGTGAGATTACAAAGTAAGGAACTATCATGTATGATGTGTCTGTTGTTGAAGGTGAGATTACTAAGTAAGGAACTATCATGTATGATGTGTCTGTTGTTGAAGGTGAGATTACTAAGTAAGGAACTATCATGTATGATGTGTCTGTTGTTGAAGGTGAGATTACTAAGTAAGGAACTATCATGTATGATGTGTCTGTTGTTGAAGGTGAGATTACAAAGTAAGGAACTATCATGTATGATGTGTCTGTTGTTGAAGGTGAGATTACAAAGTAAGGAACTATCATGTATGATGTGTCTGTTGTTGAAGGTGACATTAGAGTTGGTTACTTTGTCCTGCCATGATGGATGAGAGTTTGGCTCGTTGTAAAACATTAGAGTTGGTTACTTTGTCCTGCCATGATGGATGGGAGTTTGGCTCGTTGTAAGACATTAGAGTTGGTTACTTTGTCCTGCCATGATGGATGGGAGTTTGGCTCATTGTAAGACATTAGAGTTGGTTACTTTGTCCTGCCATGATGGATGGGAGTTTGGCTCGTTGTAAAACATTAGAGTTGGTTACTTTGTCCTGCCATGATGGATGGGAGTTTGGCTCATTGTAAGACATTAAAGTTGGTTACTTTGTCCTGCCATGATGGATGGGAGTTTGGCTCATTGTAAGACATTAAAGTTGGTTACTTTGTCCTGCCATGATGGATGGGAGTTTGGCTCATTGTAAGACATTAAAGTTGGTTACTTTGTCCTGCCATGATGGATGGGAGTTTGGCTCATTGTAAGACATTAAAGTTGGTTACTTTGTCCTGCCATGATGGATGGGAGTTTGGCTCATTGTAAGACATTAAAGTTGGTTACTTTGTCCTGCCATGATGGATGGGAGTTTGGCTCATTGTAAGACATTAAAGTTGGTTACTTTGTCCTGACATGATGGATGAGATTTTGGCTCGTTGCAAGACATTAGAGTTGGTTACTTTGTCCTGACATTTGATGTTCATAATATTTTGAAGCCAACGTACATGAAAGCTGTTTAAAATTTTCTCCTGCCCTGTAAAGGTAGTCCAAGTTGCTGATCTGTATAGAAGTGTACTAGTGTACTAAGCACACAACTTTGGTAAATTTGAATCTTAGTCCTGAGTGTTAAATTGGTGTTGGCCAACGCTCTATCTTTAAATTTACCAAAAGTGGAAGCTGTCTTTCCTATTCTGGAATTTATTTCTTCTTCAAGGGAGACAGTGGTTGTGACTATAGACAAGTAATTTATTTCTTCTTCAAGGGAGACAGTGGTTGTGACTATAGACAAGTAATTTATTTCTTCTTCAAGGGAGACAGTGGTTGTGACTATAGACAAGTAATTTATTTCTTCTTCAAGGGAGACAGTGGTTGTGACCATAGACAAGTAATTTATTTCTTCTTCAAGGGAGACAATGGTTGTGACCATTGACAAGTAATTTATTTCTTCTTCAAGGGAGACAATGGTTGTGACCATTGACAAGTAATTTATTTCTTCTTCAAGGGAAACAGTGGTTGTGATCATAGACAAGTAATTTATTTCTTCTTCAAGGGAGACAGTGGTTGTGACCATAGTCAAGTAATTTATTTCTTCTTCAAGGGAAACAGTGGTTGTGACCATAGTCAAGTAATTTATTTCTTCTTCAAGGGAGACAGTGGTTGTGACCATTGACAAGTAATTTATTTCTTCTTCAAGGGAGACAGTGGTTGTGACCATAGACAAGTAATTTATTTCTTCTTCAAGGGAGACAGTGGTTGTGACCATAGACAAGTAATTTATTTCTTCTTCAAGGGAAACAGTGGTTGTGATCATAGACAAGTAATTTATTTCTTCTTCAAGGGAGACAGTGGTTGTGACCATAGTCAAGTAATTTATTTCTTCTTCAAGGGAGACAGTTTGTGTGACCATAGTCAAGTAATTTATTTCTTCTTCAAGGGAAACAGTGGTTGTGACCATAGTCAAGTAATTTATTTCTTCTTCAAGGGAGACAGTGGTTGTGACCATAGTCAAGTAATTTATTTCTTCTTCAAGGGAGACAGTGGTTGTGACCATAGTCAAGTAATTTATTTCTTCTTCAAGGGAGACAGTGGTTGTGACCATAGACAAGTAATTTATTTCTTCTTCAAGGGAGACAGTGGTTGTGACCATAGACAAGTAATTTATTTCTTCTTCAAGGGAGACAGTGGTTGTGACTATAGACAAGTAATTTATTTCTTCTTCAAGGGAGACAGTGGTTGTGACCATAGTCAAGTAATTTATTTCTTCTTCAAGGGAGACAGTGGTTGTGACCATAGTCAAGTAATTTATTTCTTCTTCAAGGGAGACAGTGGTTGTGACCATAGACAAGTAATTTATTTCTTCTTCAAGGGAGACAGTGGTTGTGACCATAGACAAGTAATTTATTTCTTCTTCAAGGGAGACAGTGGTTGTGACCATAGACAAGTAATTTATTTCTTCTTCAAGGGAGACAGTGGTTGTGACTATAGACAAGTAATTTATTTCTTCTTCAAGGGAGACAGTGGTTGTGACTATAGACAAGCCCAGAACATCTTAGATTTAACTTGCCACCCAACTCTCCGACTCTCTTTTTGATTTCATTTGTTTGATTGATATCAACTACCTGTGACACAAATAATGCCAAAAACATTTGTACGCTATCTATCATACACACAGCTTGACAAATATCAGCAACAACATATACATCATATGAACCATATGTCAAAAAACATATATTGACAACATCAGGAGCAACAAATGTACATACAACATGCGTCTTGCCTCCAACTGAGAACTTTTTCTTAGAGATGAGCTTGCAGGCAAACTTCTCACAAGATCCTTTAGCAAATGCCAGCCTGACTTCTCCACAGGCTCCCCTGTTGATCAAACACACAAACATGTTGTCAATATACAAACATGTTGTCAATATACAAACATGTTGTCAATATACAAACATATTGTCAATATACAAACATGTTGTCAATATACAAACATGTTGTCAATATACAAACATGTTGTCAATATACAAACATGTTGTCAATATACAAACATATTGTCAATATACAAACATGTTGTCAATATACAAACATGTTGTCAATATACAAACATGTTGTCAATATACAAACATGTTGTCAATATACAAACCCTAACACATCAACATCCAATACTTTTTCTTTAATCCCACAATACAATTATTTTTTTAAATAAATTCCCACCACCCCCCCATCAGACTCATCTTCATCTTCTTCTACCTTTTTAGCTCCCAGTGGAGCATAGGTCTTCAACAAACACTTTCCAAGTCGTTCTGTTTTTCTCCATTCTTTTAAGATCATTCCATGTCTTCCCCATCATCTTCATCTCTGCTTCCATCTGTCTTCTCCCACTTAGAGAGCCCTTCTCTTTCCTGGATGGTGGATTTACTTTTTCTCTCTTTGACTTGTCCATGTTTGTGAAGTTTTTTCGGCTTATTTTTTTACAGTATGGGATAGCCAGCCCCATGCCCAACCCTCCTTTCTCGCCGCTTACGATCATGCCTGGTAGGGTACAGTGCCACTATTCTTTACACCCCTTTCAGGCCCCAGCAGCACAAGGGCGCCATCAGACTCATACTTCACAATAATTTTTTCTCCCATCAGATTCATACTTCACAATTTTTTTTCCCATCAGATTCATACTTCACAATTTTTTCTCCCATCAGATTCATAATTCACAATAATTTTTTCTCCCATCAGACTCATAATTCACAATTTTTTTCTCCCATCAGACTCATACTTCACAATTTTTTCTCCCATCAGACTCATACTTCACAATTTTTTTCTCCCATCAGACTCATACTTCACAATTTTTTCTCCCATCACTCATACTTCACAATTTTTTCTCCCATCAGACTCATACTTCACAATTTTTTCTCCCATCAGACTCATACTTCACAATTTTTTCTCCCATCAGACTCATACTCTACAATTTTTCCCCATCAGACTGGTCTGGATAAGTGCTGGACTCTTATACACCTGGAATTATGAAACACAACAAAGATGCCACTTCTAGGTGTCTATACATCAGTCATGTTGTAGACTAACTATAGCAGAGAAAATAGTATGACAGGGGAGAAGGCAAATAAGTCGTTGGATTAATGCAACGATTGACATATATTAAGGGCGAATTGTATAGCAGAGAAAATAGTGTGACAGGGAACTGCACACTAAAGGATAAAAGAAAGGGAAGAAACAAGTTAAGCACAGAAGTATACTGAAGAAGAAATGACGAAATAGGAATCTATGACGAAATTGGGTATGACGTGGGCTAGGGACGGTTGAGAAGGGACCACGAAGATAGATTACTTCTCGATTGGCAGCGGAGATGAGCAGACGGTATCATATGGAGCAGAGAATTTGTTAATATGGAGCGGTGGAAACATTGACAAGAATATAGAGACTTCTTGATTGGTAGCGGAGATGAGCAGACGGTATAATATGGAGCAGAGAATTTGTTAATATGGAGCGGTGGAAACATTGACAAGAATATAGAGACTTCTCGATTGGCAGCGGAGATGAGCAGACGGAAACATATGGAGCAGAGAATTTGTTAATATAGAGGACTTCTCGATTGGCAGCGGAGATGAGGAGACGGAAACATATGGAGCAGAGAATTTGTTAATATAGAAGACTTCTCGATTGGCAGCGGAGATGAGGAGACGGAAACATATGGAGCAGAGAATTTGTTAATATAGAGGACTTCTCGATTGGCAGCGGAGATGAGCAGACGGAAACATATGGTGCAGAGAATTTGTTAATATGGAGCGGTGGAAACATTGACAAAGATAGAAGACTGAGATTGGATTACCACTGGTGGCCAGAGATGTAGAATGATCGGTATGGAACTAGACGATATTAACATATCCGGAGTGGATCAGGAACAAGTAGAAGCCGGAATTTAGTATTAGGAAGGTTAATTTGGGACGTCCGATGGGAACGGACCAGTATAGGGCATCATCAAGGTTAGAGTAAGTTAGCTCCATTTAGATAGAGTAGGATGAAAGTGTGAGACTGGAATAGAAATAACTGCAATTGTAACAGACGGAAGAAAATTAAGTAATAAAGGCTGCCAATGAAGAGATATGACGATATTGTGAGTTGATGATTTTAATATAGTTTATTTGGTTAGGGGTCTTTTGTCACATAGGTTTCACCGGAGTTGAGGAAGAATGACTTGAGTTAACGGTCAAGAAGAAGGTCAACGGAGTTTGTCGCGGCATAATAACGGAAGAAAGATAACGGCCAAATAAAGACGCATCGTGGAGATGAAACATTAGAAAGAGGGACAGAAGACTTAATAAATAAACAATACATCGTCTGCGAGGAATTAAAACGACTTCATTCGTCCTTCATAAAAGATATTCGGCCTTCAAATAAAACGCTGTCGAGAAGTGTGTTAAATAATACACGGCCTTCCGCCTTTTAAATACCGCCTTCAAATGGCAAATTCATACGTCCTAAATAATCGTTACGGCCTTCATAACTACATCTGTTAGTCATTAACTTCTATCTATACATCAGTCATGTTGTAGACTAACTATATCTGTTAGTCATTAACTTCTATCTATACACTAGTCATGTTGTAGACTGACTATATCTGTTAGTCATTAACTTCTATCTATACACTAGTCATGTTGTAGACTAACTATATCTGTTAGTCATTAACTTCTATCTATACATCAGTCATGTTGTAGACTAACTATATCTGTTAGTCATTAACTGCTATCTATACACCAGTCCAAATGTACTATCAACCCTTACGTATGCGTGTGAAAGCTGGAAAACAACAAGAGACATAGAAACAAAGTTGAACGCATTCGAAAATAAATGTCTAAGGAAAATACTTGGTATAACTTGGAACGAATTCAAAACAAACGAGGAAATTAGAGAAATCGCCAATCAACCACTAATATCTTCAGTAATAAAGAAAAGAAGATGGTCATATGTTGGACATGTGATGAGAAGAGATAATAATAGAATAGCAAAGCAAGCCCTCATGTGGGAAACAACAGGTAAGAGAAAAGAGGAAGACCCAGAGAGACACAAGATAGAACAAAAATTCAGATAAAGGAGTATCTTGGTCTAAGTCCTATGGGCCGGCTACGGCTCGAAAGGTCAATGGGCGGGCGGGCGGGCTGACGGACGGACAGACAGACAGATAGATAGGGATCTCATGGTGTCTACTAGGTGGGTCTCTGCTTGTCTCTCTCATGGTGTCTGCTATGGTGGGTGGGTCTCTGCTTGTCTCTCTCATGGTGTCTGCTAGGTGGGTCTCTGCTTGTCTCTCTCATGGTGTCTGCTAGGTGGGTCTCTGCTTGTCTCTCTCATGGTGTCTGCTAGGTGGGTCTCTGCTTGTCTCTCTCATGGTGTCTGCTAGGTGGGTCTCTGCTTGTCTCTCTCATGGTGTCTGCTAGGTGGGTCTCTGCTTGTCTATCTGGGATGTCCCAACAACATCTACAGACAAGTGCCACACTTCCAACATCTGGGATGTCCCAACAACATCTATAGACAAGTGACCCACACTTCCAACAATTGGGATGTCCCAACAACATCTACAGACAAGTGACCCACACTTCCAACATCTGTGATGTCCCAACAACATCTACAGACAAGTGACCCACACTTCCAACATCTGGGATGTCCCAACAACATCTACAGACAAGTGATCCACACTTCCAACATCTGGGATGTCCCAACAACATCTACAGACAAGCATCCACACTTCCAACATCTGGGATGTCCCAACAACATCTACAGACAAGCAACCCACACTTCCAACAATTGGGATGTCCCAACAACATCTACAGACAAGCAACCCACACTTCCAACAATTGGGATGTCCCAACAACATCTACAGACAAGTGATCCACACTTCCAACATCTGGGATGTCCCAACAACATCTACAGACAAGCAACCCACACTTCCAACATCTGGGATGTCCCAACAACATCTACAGACAAGTGACCCACACTTCCAACATCTGGGATGTCCCAACAACATCTACAGACAAGCAACCCACACTTCCAACATCGGGAATGTCTCAACAACATCTACAGACAAGTGACCCACACTTCCAACATCTGGGATGTCCCAACAACATCTATAGACAAGTGACCCACACTTACAACATCTGGGATGTCCCAACAACATTTATAGACAAGTGATCCACACTTCCAACATCTGGGATGTCCCAACAACATCTATAGATAAGTGACCGACACTTACAACATCTGGGATGTTGAGTGACAGAAAGAAAACAAGAAAGTGCATTTACCTTCCCACACACGTGTCAGTGTGTACTTCTCTGTTAGTTCTGCGGGGAGCTCACTGTTCTCGTTAGCATTCAGGTCCATGACACATAGGCTGTGGTTGAGGACAACAAGCAGTGCATTAGGTGGGAACAACTTGAGGGTAAAACAAACACATCTGTTGGTTGAGGACAACAAGCAGTGCATTAGGTGTGAACAGCTTGAGGTAAAACAAACATATTGGCTGTTGGTTGAGGACAACAAGCAGTGCATTAGGTGTGAACAGCTTGCAGGTAAACAAACATGTAGGCTGGGTTGAGGACAACAAGCAGTGCATTAGGTGGCAACAGCTTGCAGGTAAAACAACACATAGGCTGTGGTTGAGGACAACAAGCAGTGCATTAGGTGGCAACAGCTTGCAGGTAAAACAAACACATAGGCTGTTGGTTGAGAACAACAAGCAGTGCATTAGGTGGCAACAGCTTGCAGGTAAAACAAACATAGGCTGTTGGTTGAGGACAACAAGCAGTGCATTAGGTGGCAACAGCTTGCAGGTAAAACAAACACATAGGCTGTTGGTTGAGGACAACAAGCAGTGCATTAGGTGGCAACAGCTTGCAGGTAAAACAAACACATAGGCTGTTGGTTGAGGACAACAAGCAGTGCATTAGGTGGCAACAGCTTGCAGGTAAAACAAACACATAGGCTGTTGGTTGAGAACAACAAGCAGTGCATTAGGTGGCAACAGCTTGCAGGTAAAACAAACACATAGGCTGTTGGTTGAGGACAACAAGCAGTGCATTAGGTGGCAACAGCTTGCAGGTAAAACAAACACATAGGCTGTTGGTTGAGGACAACAAGCAGTGCATTAGGTGGCAACAGCTTGCAGGTAAAACAAACACATAGGCTGTTGGTTGAGGACAACAAGCAGTGCATTAGGTGGCAACAGCTTGCAGGTAAAACAAACACATAGGCTGCACTTTTCATGATAATTCTGGTACCAACAAAATGGACACCCAAGCTGATGTATAAGTTAAGAACAAATCTATGATCAATTATTTCATTTTCCTCTTGGGCCGAAAACGGCACATAGGATGGAAGTCATAGTTCTTTACATAGGACGGAAGTCATAGTTCTCCCCATAGGACGGTAGTCATAGTTCTCCACATAGGACGGAAGTCATAGTTCTCCACGATTGATGATTTTCTGCTAGTTCTTGTAGTTCTTGGTTGTTTCTTAGTTCCATGGTTGAGTCTTCCCTAGTAATTGTTCTGTGTAGAAATTCTCTTGGTCTAACTATCTTGTTTTCTTTTACCAGATGGTTCCCACATGAATGCCTGACGGGGAAGTCTTTCTTCATTCATTCTCAGCACATGACCCATGTATTTCTGCCTTCTTATAAAGCTAGACACGTATTCTTGTTTAGATTCCTCTCTTATCTGTTTATTTGAAAAGTATTCTTTCCAGCTTAAGTTTGAGATCCTACGAAGACATTTGTTTTCAGGGACATTTAATTTCCTATCTAAAGTCTGGGTAGATTTCCAACGTTCACATCCATATGTGAGCACCGATATCACATCTATATGTTAGCACTGGTATCACATCTATATGTTGGCACTGGTATCACATCTATATGTTAGCACTGGTATCACATCTATATGTTGGCACTGGTATCACATCTATTTGTTAGCACTGGTATCACATCTATATGTTGGCACTGGTATCACATCCACATGTTAGCACTGGTATCACATCCATATGTGAGCACCGATGTCACATCTATATGTTAGCACTGGTATCACATCTATGTTGGCACTGGTATCACATCTATATGTTGGCACTGGTATCACATCTATTTGTTAGCACTGGTATCACATCTATGTTGGCACTGGTATCACAACCTTATGTTGGCACTGGTATCACATCTATATGTTAGCACTGGTATCACATCTATATGTTAGCACTGGTATCACATCTATATGTTGGCACTGGTATCACATCTATATGTTGGCACTGGTATCACATCTATATGTTGGCACTGGTATCACATCTATATGTTGGCACTGGTATCACATCTATATGTTAGGCACTGGTATCACATCTATATGTTAGCACTGGTATCACATCTATATGTTGGCACTGGTATCACATCTATATGTTGGCACTGGTATCACATCTACATGTTGGCACTGGTATCACATCTGTATGTTGGCACTGGTATCGCATCTATATGTTGGCACTGGTATCACATCTATATGTTGGCACTGGTATCACATCTATATGTTGGCACTGGTATCACATCTATATGTTGGCACTGGTATCACATCTATATGTTAGCACTGGTATCACATCTATATGTTGGCACTGGTATCACATCCATATGTTGGCACTGGTATCACATCCATATGTTAGCACTGGTATCACATCTATATGTTAGCACTGGTATCACATCTATATGTTGGCACTGGTATCACATCTATATGTTGGCACTGGTATCACATCTATATGTGGCACTGGTATCACATCTATATGTTGGCACTGGTATCACATCTATATGTTGGCACTGGTATCACATCTATATGTTAGCACTGGTATCACATCTATATGTTGGCACTGGTATCACATCTATATGTTGGCACTGGTATCACATCTATATGTTGGCACTGGTATCACATCTGTATGTTGGCACTGGTATCGCATCTATATGTTGGCACTGGTATCACATCTATATGTTGGCACTGGTATCACATCTATATGTTAGCACTGGTATCACATCTATATGTTGGCACTGGTATCACATCTATATGTTAGCACTGGTATCACATCTATATGTTGGCACTGGTATCACATCCATATGTTGGCACTGGTATCACATCCATATGTTAGCACTGGTATCGCATCTATATGTTAGCACTGGTATCACATCTATATGTTAGCACTGGTATCACATCTATATGTTAGCACTGGTATCACATCTATATGTTAGCACTGGTATCACATCTATATGTTGGCACTGGTATCACATCTATATGTTAGCACTGGTATCAAATCTATATGTTAGCACCGGTATCACATCTATATGTTAGCACTGGTATCACATCTACATGTTAGCACTGGTATCACATCTATATGTTAGCACTGGTATCACATCTATATGTTAGCACTGGTATCACATCTATATGTTAGCACTGGTATCACATCTATATGTTAGTACCGGTATCACATCTATATGTTAGCACTGGTATCACATCTATATGTTAGCACTGGTATCACATCTATATGTTAGCATTGGTATCACACAGGAGTTGAACAATATCAGTTTTGTTTGTTCACCAAGAACAAATGGGATCTCCAGATAATCCTCAGTTTGCTGTAAGGATTTGATGCCAGTGCGATCAATAATACTCAGGCAAATGCCTACCTTTGTTAAGAACAAACCTACCACCAATGAAGTCTATGGTAATGCCTACCTTTGTTAAGAACAAATCTACCACCAATGAAGTCTATGGTAATGCCTACCTTTGTTAAGAATAAATCTACCACCAATGAAGTCTATGGTAATGCCTACTTTGTTAAGAACAAATCTACCACCAATGAAGTCTATGGTAATGCCTACCTTTGTTAAGAACAAATCTACCACCAATGAAGTCTATGGTAATGCCTACCTTTGTTAAGAACAAATCTACCACCAATGAAGTCTATGGTAATGCCTACCTTTGTTAAGAACAAATCTACCACCAATGAAGTCTATGGTAATGCCTACCTTTGTTAAGAACAAATCTCCCAACAATGAAGTCTATGGTAATGCCTACCTTTGTTAAGAACAAACCTACAACCAATGAAGTCTATGGTAATGCCTACCTTTGTTAAGAACAAATCTACCACTAATAATGTCTGTGGTAATGCCTACCTTTGTTAAGAACAAATCTACCACTAATAATGTCTGTGCTAATGCCTACCTTTGTTAAGAACAAATCTACCACTAATAATGTCTGTGGTAATGCCTACCTTTGTTAAGAACAAATCTACACTAATAATGTCTGTGGTAATGCCTACCTTTGTTAAGAACAAATCTACCACTAATAATGTCTGTGGTAATGCCTACCTTTGTTAAGAACAAATCTACCACTAATGAAGTCTATGGTAATGCCTACCTTTGTTAAGAACAAATCTACCACTAATAATGTCTGTGGTAATGCCTACCTTTGTTCTTTTTCACAGCCAGAGAGATCTCATCATTGTTGTTCAGCACATGTCTCTTGTTCTTGCCTGAAAGTCAACAAACATCCACATATAGAAGTATACAAACATCCACATATAGAAGTATACAAACATCCACATATAGAAGTATACAAACATCCACATATAGAAGTATACAATCATCCACACATAGAAGTATACAAATATCCACATATAGAAGTATACAAACATCCACATATAGAAGTATACAATCATCCACACATAGAAGTATACAAACATCCACATATAGAAGTATACAAACATCCACATATAGAGTATACAAAGATCCACATATAGAAGTATACAAACATCCACATATAGCAGTATACAAACATCCACATATAGAAGTATACAAACATCCACACATAGAGTATACAAACATCCACATATAGAAGTAAACAAACATCCACATATAGAAGTATACAAACATCCACATATAGCAGTATACAGACATCCACATAAAGTATACAAACATCCACATATAGAAGTATACAAACATCCACATATAGCAGTATACAAACATCCACATATAGAGGTATACAAACATCCACATATAGAGGTATGCAAACATCCACATACAGAGGTATACAAAACATCCACATATAGAAGTATACAAACATCCACATATAGAGGTACACAAACATCCACATATAGAGGTATACAAACATCCACATACAGAAGTATACAAACATCCACATATAGAAGTATTCAAACATCCACACATAGAAGTATACAAACATCCACATATAGAGGTACACAAACATCCACATATAGAGGTATACAAACATCCCCACACATAGAAGTATACAAACATCCACATACAGAAGTATACAAACATCCACATATAGAGGTATACAAAAATCGACATATTGAAGTATACACACATCCACATATAGAAGTATACAAACATCCACATATATAGAGGTATACAAACATCCACATATAGAGGTATACAAACATTCACATATAGAGGTATACAAACATCCACATACAGAGGTATACAAACATCCACATATAGCAGTATACAAACATCCACATATAGAGTTATACAAACATCCACATACAGAAGTATACAAACATCCACATATTGAAGTATACAAATATCCACATATAGAGGTATACAAACATCCACATATAGAAGTATACAAACATCCGCATATAGAAGTATACAAACATCCACATATAGAAGTATACAAAAATCCACATATAGAGATATACAAATATCCACATATAGAGGTATACAAACATCCACATATAGAAGTATACAAACATCCACATATAGAGGTATACAAACATCCACATATAGAAGTATACAAACATCCACATATAGAAGTAAACAGAAAAATACACATATAGAAGTATACAAACATCCACACATAGAAGTATACAAACATCCACACATAGAAGTATACAAACATCCACATATAGAAGTATACAAACATCCACATATAGAAGTATACAAACATCCACATATACAGAGGTATACAAACATCCACATATAGAGGTATACAAACATCCACATATAGAGGTATACAAACATCCACATACAGAGGTATACAAACATCCACATATAGCAGTATACAAACATCCACATATAGAGTTATACAAACATCCACATACAGAAGTATACAAACATCCACATACTGAAGTATACAAACATCCCCATATAGAAGTATACAAACATCCACATATAGAAGTATACAAACATCCACACATAGAAGTATACAAACATCCACACATAGAAGTATACAAACACCCACATATGAAGTATACAAACATTCACATATAGAAGTATACAAAACATCCACATATAGAAGTATACAGAAAACATACACATATAGAAGTATACAAACATCCACATATAGAAGTATACAAACATCCACATATAGAAGTATACAAACATTCACATATAGAAGTATACAAACATCCACATATAGAAGTATACAAACATCCACATATAGAAGTATACAAACATTCACATATACAGAAACACAGATACAAAATAAGGCTATGTTCTACATGCACAGAGTTGTCCCTCAACAATTGTACATCACTCTCTCTCTACTTGCCAACTTTAACTCACAGAGTTGTCCCTCAACAATTGTACATCACTCTCTCTCTCTCTCTACTTGCCAACTTTAACTCACAGAGTTGTCCCTCAACAATTGTACATCACTCTCTCTCTCTACTTGCCAACTTTAACTCACAGAGTTGTTCCTCAACAATTGTACATCACTCTCTCTCTCTACTTGCCAACTTTAACTCACAGAGTTGTCCCTCAACAATTGTACATCACTCACTCTCTCTCTACTTGCCAACTTTAACTCACAGAGTTGTCCCTCAACAATTGTACATCACTCTCTCTCTACTTGCCAACTTTAACTCACAGAGTTGTCCCTCAATAATTGTACATCACTCTCTCTCTTACTTGCCAACTTTAACTCACAGAGTTGTCCCTCAAAAATTGTACATCACTCTCTCTCTCTCTCTCTCTACTTGCCAACTTTAACTCACAGAGTTGTCCCTCAAAAATGTACATCACTCTCTCTCTCTCTCTCTCTACTTGCCAACTTTAACTCACAGAGTTGTCCCTCAACAATTGTACATCACTCTCTCTCTACTTGTCAACATTAACTCACAGAGTTGTCCCTCAACAATTGTACATCACTCTCTCTCTACTTGTCAACATTAACTCACAGAGTTGTCCCTCAACAATTGTACATCACTCTCTCTCTCTCTACTTGCCAACTTTAACTCACAGAGTTGTCCCTCAACAATTGTACATCACTCTCTCTCTCTCTACTTGCCAACTTTAACTCACAGAGTTGTCCCTCAACAATTGTACATCACTCTCTCTCTCTCTACTTGCCAACTTTAACTCACAGAGTTGTCCTCAACAATTGTACATCACTCTCTCTCTCTACTTGCCAACTTTAAATCACAGAGTTGTCCCTCAACAATTGTACATCACTCTCTCTCTACTTGTCAACATTAACTCACAGAGTTGTCCTCAACAATTGTACATCACTCTCTCTCTCTACTTGCCAACTTTAATCACAGAGTTGTCCCTCAACAATTGTACATCACTCTCTCTCTACTTGTCAACATTAACTCACAGAGTTGTCCCTCAACAATTGTACATCACTCTCTCTCTCTACTTGCCAACTTTAACTCACAGAGTTGTCCCTCAACAATTGTACATCACTCTCTCTCTACTTGTCAACTTTAACTCACAGAGTTGTCCCTTAACAATTGTACATCACTCTCTCTCACTTGTCAACATTAACTCACAGAGTTGTCCCTCAACAATTGTACATCACTCTCTCTCTCTCTACTTGCCAACTTTAACTCACAGAGTTGTCCCTCAACAATTGTACATCACTCTCTCTCTACTTGTCAACATTAACTCACAGAGTTGTCCCTCAACAATTGTACATCACTCTCTCTCTCTACTTGCCAACTTTAACTCACAGAGTTGTCCCTCAACAATTGTACATCACTCTCTCTCTACTTGTCAACATTAACTCACAGAGTTGTCCCTCAACAATTGTACATCACTCTCTCTCTCTACTTGCCAACTTTAAACTCACAGAGTTGTCCCTCAACAATTGTACATCACTCTCTCTCTACTTGTCAACATTAACTCACAGAGTTGTCCCTCAACAATTGTACATCACTCTCTCTCTCTACTTGCCAACTTTGACTCCGTTGATGAAGGTTCCATTGCTGCTGGTGTCCTCCAGGAAGATGTGGCTGTCTGTGTTAGTCTTCTTCTACAGACAGCAACACAAACTGTCAGGATAGTGTAGAGGTGTCGGGACAATAGAGACAGCAACACAAACTGTCAGGATAGTGTAGAGATGTCGGGACAATAGAGACAGCAACACAAACTGTCAGGATAGTGTAGACAGGATAGTGTAGAGATGTCAGGACAATAGAGACAGCAACACAAACTGCCAGGATAGTGTAGAGGTGTTGGGACAATAGAGACAGCAACACAAACTGTCAGGATAGTGTAGAGGTGTCGGGACAATAGAGACAGCAACACAAAACTGTTAGGATAGTGTAGTGGGTACAAATAATAATACATAAATATTATTATATGGGGAACTTCCGAGGCGATAATAGGGAATAATAGAACAAAGAAGTATGTGTTAGCACTCGGAAAAATTGACAGAACAAACAACAATAGAAAAAAACGAAGAACAATATATGGTCCGAAGTGGGATCGAACCCGTACTCAGTGGCACCGCGCCTTGCCACGAGAAGCCGAACGCTTGGCACACTACCACGCAGCCAACTAAAAAATTGGCTATTGCAGTAGTGTCTTACACGATGACGTTCTCAATGACTATAGCATAGGGTAACGATCACAGACCGGAAATAAATTGTATATTTGTACTTTCCTATTAATGCAAGTATCTCCCAGTAGGGCTGAATACTTGTGTTGTAGACAAACATTTATTGGACGAAACAGCACGAATAGTAGTTCCAGTGATTATATACTGGGTACAAATAATAATACATAAATATTATTATATGGGGAACTTCCGAGGCGATAATAGGGAATAATAGAACAAAGAAGTATGTGTTAGCACTCGGAAAAATTGACAGACAAACAACAATAGAAAAAAACGAAGAACAATATATGGTCCGAAGTGGGATCGAACCCGTACTCAGTGGCACCGCGCCTTGCCACGAGAAGCCGAACGCTTGGCACACTACCACGCAGCCAACTAAAAAATTGGCTATTGCAGTAGTGTCTTACACGATGACGTTCTCAATGACTATAGCATAGGGTAACGATCACAGACCGGAAATAAATTGTATATTTGTACTTTCCTATTAATGCAAGTATCTCCCAGTAGGGCTGAATACTTGTGTTGTAGACAAACATTTATTGGACGAAACAGCACGAATAGTAGTTCCCAGTGGTTATATACTGGGTACAAATAATAATACATAAATATTATTATATGGGAACTTCCGAGGCGATAATAGGGATAATAGAACAAAGAAGTATGTGTTAGCACTCGGAAAATTGACAGACAAACAACAATAGAAAAAAACGAAGAACAATATATGGTCCGAAGTGGGATCGAACCCGTACTCAGTGGCACCGCGCCTTGCCACGAGAAGCCGAACGCTTGGTACACTGCCACGCAGCCAACTAAAAAATTGGCTATTGCAGTAGTGTCTTCCACGAAAGGCGATCTCAATGACTATAGCATAGGGTAACGATCACAGACCGAAATAAATTGTATATTTGTACTTTCCTATTAATGCAAGTATCTCCCAGTAGGGCTGAATACTTGTGTTGTAGACAAACATTTATTGGACGAAACAGCACGAATAGTAGTTCCCAGTGGTTATATACTGGGTACAAATAATAATACATAAATATTATTATATGGGGAACTTCCGAGGCGATAATAGGGAATAATAGAACAAAGAAGTATGTGTTAGCACTCGGAAAAATTGACAGACAAACAACAATAGAAAAAAACGAAGAACAATATATGGTCCGAAGTGGGATCGAACCCGTACTCAGTGGCACCGCGCCTTGCCACGAGAAGCCGAACGCTTGGTACACTGCCACGCAGCCAACTAAAAAATTGGCTATTGCAGTAGTGTCTTCCACGAAAGGCGATCTCAATGACTATAGCATAGGGTAACGATCACAGACCGGAAATAAATTGTATATTTGTACTTTCCTATTAATGCAAGTATCTCCCAGTAGGGCTGAATACTTGTGTTGTAGACAAACATTTATTGGACGAAACAGCACGAATAGTAGTTCCCAGTGGTTATATACTGGGTACAAATAATAATACATAAATATTATTATATGGGGAACTTCCGAGGCGATAATAGGGAATAATAGAACAAAGAAGTATGTGTTAGCACTCGGAAAAATTGACAGACAAACAACAATAGAAAAAAACGAAGAACAATATATGGTCCGAAGTGGGATCGAACCCGTACTCAGTGGCACCGCGCCTTGCCACGAGAAGCCGAACGCTTGGTACACTGCCACGCAGCCAACTAAAAAATTGGCTATTGCAGTAGTGTCTTCCACGAAAGGCGATCTCAATGACTATAGCATAGGGTAACGATCACAGACCGGAAATAAATTGTATATTTGTACTTTCCTATTAATGCAAGTATCTCCCAGTAGGGCTGAATACTTGTGTTGTAGACAAACATTTATTGGACGAAACAGCACGAATAGTAGTTCCCAGTGGTTATATACTGGGTACAAATAATAATACATAAATATTATTATATGGGGAACTTCCGAGGCGATAATAGGGAATAATAGAACAAGAAGTATGTGTTAGCACTCGGAAAAATTGACAGACAAACAACAATAGAAAAAAACGAAGAACAATATATGGTCCGAAGTGGGATCGAACCCGTACTCAGTGGCACCGCGCCTTGCCACGAGAAGCCGAACGCTTGGTACACTGCCACGCAGCCAAACTAAAAAATTGGCTATTGCAGTAGTGTCTTCCACGAAAGGCGATCTCAATGACTATAGCATAGGGTAACGATCACAGACCGGAAATAAATTGTATATTTGTACTTTCCTATTAATGCAAGTATCTCCCAGTAGGGCTGAATACTTGTGTTGTAGACAAACATTTATTGGACGAAACAGCACGAATAGTAGTTCCCAGTGGTTATATACTGGGTACAAATAATAATACATAAATATTATTATATGGGGAACTTCCGAGGCGATAATAGGGAATAATAGAACAAAGAAGTATGTGTTAGCACTCGGAAAAATTGACAGACAAACAACAATAGAAAAAAACGAAGAACAATATATGGTCCGAAGTGGGATCGAACCCGTACTCAGTGGCACCGCGCCTTGCCACGAGAAGCCGAACGCTTGGTACACTGCCACGCAGCCAACTAAAAAATTGGCTATTGCAGTAGTGTCTTCCACGAAAGGCGATCTCAATGACTATAGCATAGGGTAACGATCACAGACCGGAAATAAATTGTATATTTGTACTTTCCTATTAATGCAAGTATCTCCCAGTAGGGCTGAATACTTGTGTTGTAGACAAACATTTATTGGACGAAACAGCACGAATAGTAGTTCCCAGTGGTTATATACTGGGTACAAATAATAATACATAAATATTATTATATGGGGAACTTCCGAGGCGATAATAGGGAATAATAGAACAAAGAGTATGTGTTAGCACTCGGAAAATTGACAGACAAACAACAATAGAAAAAAACGAAGAACAATATATGGTCCGAAGTGGGATCGAACCCGTACTCAGTGGCACCGCGCCTTGCCACGAGAAGCCGAACGCTTGGTACACTGCCACGCAGCCAACTAAAAAATTGGCTATTGCAGTAGTGTCTTCCACGAAAGGCGATCTCAATGACTATAGCATAGGGTAACGATCACAGACCGGAAATAAATTGTATATTTGTACTTTCCTATTAATGCAAGTATCTCCCAGTAGGGCTGAATACTTGTGTTGTAGACAAACATTTATTGGACGAAACAGCACGAATAGTAGTTCCCAGTGGTTATATACTGGGTACAAATAATAATACATAAATATTATTATATGGGGAACTTCCGAGGCGATAATAGGGAATAATAGAACAAGAAGTATGTGTTAGCACTCGGAAAAATTGACAGACAAACAACAATAGAAAAAACGAAGAACAATATATGGTCCGAAGTGGGATCGAACCCGTACTCAGTGGCACCGCGCCTTGCCACGAGAAGCCGAACGCTTGGTACACTGCCACGCAGCCAACTAAAAATTGGCTATTGCAGTAGTGTCTTCCACGAAAGGCGATCTCAATGACTATAGCATAGGGTAACGATCACAGACCGGAAATAAATTGTATATTTGTACTTTCCTATTAATGCAAGTATCTCCCAGTAGGGCTGAATACTTGTGTTGTAGACAAACATTTATTGGACGAAACAGCACGAATAGTAGTTCCCAGTGGTTATATACTGGGTACAAATAATAATACATAAATATTATTATATGGGGAACTTCCGAGGCGATAATAGGGAATAATAGAACAAAGAAGTATGTGTTAGCACTCGGAAAAATTGACAGACAAACAACAATAGAAAAAACGAAGAACAATATATGGTCCGAAGTGGGATCGAACCCGTACTCAGTGGCACCGCGCCTTGCCACGAGAAGCCGAACGCTTGGTACACTGCCACGCAGCCAACTAAAAAATTGGCTATTGCAGTAGTGTCTTCCACGAAAGGCGATCTCAATGACTATAGCATAGGGTAACGATCACAGACCGGAAATAAATTGTATATTTGTACTTTCCTATTAATGCAAGTATCTCCCAGTAGGGCTGAATACTTGTGTTGTAGACAAACATTTATTGGACGAAACAGCACGAATAGTAGTTCCCAGTGGTTATATACTGGGTACAAATAATAATACATAAATATTATTATATGGGGAACTTCCGAGGCGATAATAGGGAATAATAGAACAAAGAAGTATGTGTTAGCACTCGGAAAAATTGACAGACAAACAACAATAGAAAAAACGAAGAACAATATATGGTCCGAAGTGGGATCGAACCCGTACTCAGTGGCACCGCGCCTTGCCACGAGAAGCCGAACGCTTGGTACACTGCCACGCAGCCAACTAAAAAATTGGCTATTGCAGTAGTGTCTTCCACGAAAGGCGATCTCAATGACTATAGCATAGGGTAACGATCACAGACCGGAATAAATTGTATATTTGTACTTTCCTATTAATGCAAGTATCTCCCAGTAGGGCTGAATACTTGTGTTGTAGACAAACATTTATTGGACGAAACAGCACGAATAGTAGTTCCCAGTGGTTATATACTGGGTACAAATAATAATACATAAATATTATTATATGGGGAACTTCCGAGGCGATAATAGGGAATAATAGAACAAAGAAGTATGTGTTAGCACTCGGAAAATTGACAGAGAAACAACAAATAGAAAAAAACGAAGAACAATATATGGTCCGAAGTGGGATCGAACCCGTACTCAGTGGCACCGCGCCTTGCCACGAGAAGCCGAACGCTTGGTACACTGCCACGCAGCCACTAAAAAATTGGCTATTGCAGTAGTGTCTTCCACGAAAGGCGATCTCAATGACTATAGCATAGGGTAACGATCACAGACCGGAAATAAATTGTATATTTGTACTTTCCTATTAATGCAAGTATCTCCCAGTAGGGCTGAATACTTGTGTTGTAGACAAACATTTATTGGACGAAACAGCACGAATAGTAGTTCCCAGTGGTTATATACTGGGTACAAATAATAATACATAAATATTATTATATGGGGAACTTCCGAGGCGATAATAGGGAATAATAGAACAAAGAAGTATGTGTTAGCACTCGGAAAAATTGACAGACAAACAACAATAGAAAAAAACGAAGAACAATATATGGTCCGAAGTGGGATCGAACCCGTACTCAGTGGCACCGCGCCTTGCCACGAGAAGCCGAACGCTTGGTACACTGCCACGCAGCCAACTAAAAAATTGGCTATTGCAGTAGTGTCTTCCACGAAAGGCGATCTCAATGACTATAGCATAGGTAACGATCACAGACCGGAAATAAATTGTATATTTGTACTTTCCTATTAATGCAAGTATCTCCCAGTAGGGCTGAATACTTGTGTTGTAGACAAACATTTATTGGACGAAACAGCACGAATAGTAGTTCCCAGTGGTTATATACTGGGTACAAATAATAATACATAAATATTATTATATGGGGAACTTCCGAGGCGATAATAGGGAATAATAGAACAAAGAAGTATGTGTTAGCACTCGGAAAAATTGACAGACAAACAACAATAGAAAAAAACGAAGAACAATATATGGTCCGAAGTGGGATCGAACCCGTACTCAGTGGCACCGCGCCTTGCCACGAGAAGCCGAACGCTTGGTACACTGCCACGCAGCCAACTAAAAATTGGCTATTGCAGTAGTGTCTTCCACGAAAGGCGATCTCAATGACTATAGCATAGGGTAACGATCACAGACCGGAAATAAATTGTATATTTGTACTTTCCTATTAATGCAAGTATCTCCCAGTAGGGCTGAATACTTGTGTTGTAGACAAACATTTATTGGACGAAACAGCACGAATAGTAGTTCCCAGTGGTTATATACTGGGTACAAATAATAATACATAAATATTATTATATGGGGAACTTCCGAGGCGATAATAGGGAATAATAGAACAGAAGTATGTGTTAGCACTCGGAAAAATTGACAGACAAACAACAATAGAAAAAAACGAAGAACAATATATGGTCCGAAGTGGGATCGAACCCGTACTCAGTGGCACCGCGCCTTGCCACGAGAAGCCGAACGCTTGGTACACTGCCACGCAGCCAACTAAAAAATTGGCTATTGCAGTAGTGTCTTCCACGAAAGGCGATCTCAATGACTATAGCATAGGGTAACGATCACAGACCGGAAATAAATTGTATATTTGTACTTTCCTATTAATGCAAGTATCTCCCAGTAGGGCTGAATACTTGTGTTGTAGACAAACATTTATTGGACGAAACAGCACGAATAGTAGTTCCCAGTGGTTATATACTGGGTACAAATAATAATACATAAATATTATTATATGGGGAACTTCCGAGGCGATAATAGGGAATATAGAACAAAGAAGTATGTGTTAGCACTCGGAAAAATTGACAGACAAACAACAATAGAAAAAAACGAAGAACAATATATGGTCCGAAGTGGGATCGAACCCGTACTCAGTGGCACCGCGCCTTGCCACGAGAAGCCGAACGCTTGGTACACTGCCACGCAGCCAACTAAAAAATTGGCTATTGCAGTAGTGTCTTCCACGAAAGGCGATCTCAATGACTATAGCATAGGGTAACGATCACAGACCGGAAATAAATTGTATATTTGTACTTTCCTATTAATGCAAGTATCTCCCAGTAGGGCTGAATACTTGTGTTGTAGACAAACATTTATTGGACGAAACAGCACGAATAGTAGTTCCCAGTGGTTATATACTGGGTACAAATAATAATACATAAATATTATTATATGGGGAACTTCCGAGGCGATAATAGGGAATAATAGAACAAAGAAGTATGTGTTAGCACTCGGAAAAATTGACAGACAAACAACAATAGAAAAAAACGAAGAACAATATATGGTCCGAAGTGGGATCGAACCCGTACTCAGTGGCACCGCGCCTTGCCACGAGAAGCCGAACGCTTGGTACACTGCCACGCAGCCAACTAAAAAATTGGCTATTGCAGTAGTGTCTTCCACGAAAGGCGATCTCAATGACTATAGCATAGGGTAACGATCACAGACCGGAAAAAATTGTATATTTGTACTTTCCTATTAATGCAAGTATCTCCCAGTAGGGCTGAATACTTGTGTTGTAGACAAACATTTATTGGACGAAACAGCACGAATAGTAGTTCCCAGTGGTTATATACTGGGTACAAATAATAATACATAAATATTATTATATGGGGAACTTCCGAGGCGATAATAGGGAATAATAGAACAAAGAAGTATGTGTTAGCACTCGGAAAAATTGACAGACAAACAACAATAGAAAAAAACGAAGAACAATATATGGTCCGAAGTGGGATCGAACCCGTACTCAGTGGCACCGCGCCTTGCCACGAGAAGCCGAACGCTTGGTACACTGCCACGCAGCCAACTAAAAAATTGGCTATTGCAGTAGTGTCTTCCACGAAAGGCGATCTCAATGACTATAGCATAGGGTAACGATCACAGACCGGAAATAAATTGTATATTTGTACTTTCCTATTAATGCAAGTATCTCCCAGTAGGGCTGAATACTTGTGTTGTAGACAAACATTTATTGGACGAAACAGCACGAATAGTAGTTCCCAGTGGTTATATACTGGGTACAAATAATAATACATAAATATTATTATATGGGGAACTTCCGAGGCGATAATAGGGAATAATAGAACAAAGAAGTATGTGTTAGCACTCGGAAAAATTGACAGACAAACAACAATAGAAAAAAACGAAGAACAATATATGGTCCGAAGTGGGATCGAACCCGTACTCAGTGGCACCGCGCCTTGCCACGAGAAGCCGAACGCTTGGTACACTGCCACGCAGCCAACTAAAAAATTGGCTATTGCAGTAGTGTCTTCCACGAAAGGCGATCTCAATGACTATAGCATAGGGTAACGATCACAGACCGGAAATAATTTGTATATTTGTACTTTCCTATTAATGCAAGTATCTCCCAGTAGGGCTGAATACTTGTGTTGTAGACAAACATTTATTGGACGAAACAGCACGAATAGTAGTTCCCAGTGGTTATATACTGGGTACAAATAATAATACATAAATATTATTATATGGGGAACTTCCGAGGCGATAATAGGGAATAATAGAACAAAGAAGTATGTGTTAGCACTCGGAAAAATTGACAGACAAACAACAATAGAAAAAAACGAAGAACAATATATGGTCCGAAGTGGGATCGAACCCGTACTCAGTGGCACCGCGCCTTGCCACGAGAAGCCGAACGCTTGGTACACTGCCACGCAGCCAACTAAAAATTGGCTATTGCAGTAGTGTCTTCCACGAAAGGCGATCTCAATGACTATAGCATAGGGTAACGATCACAGACCGGAAATAAATTGTATATTTGTACTTTCCTATTAATGCAAGTATCTCCCAGTAGGGCTGAATACTTGTGTTGTAGACAAACATTTATTGGACGAAACAGCACGAATAGTAGTTCCCAGTGGTTATATACTGGGTACAAATAATAATACATAAATATTATTATATGGGGAACTTCCGAGGCGATAATAGGGAATAATAGAACAAAGAAGTATGTGTTAGCACTCGGAAAAATTGACAGACAAACAACAATAGAAAAAACGAAGAACAATATATGGTCCGAAGTGGGATCGAACCCGTACTCAGTGGCACCGCGCCTTGCCACGAGAAGCCGAACGCTTGGTACACTGCCACGCAGCCAACTAAAAAATTGGCTATTGCAGTAGTGTCTTCCACGAAAGGCGATCTCAATGACTATAGCATAGGGTAACGATCACAGACCGGAAATAAATTGTATATTTGTACTTTCCTATTAATGCAAGTATCTCCCAGTAGGGCTGAATACTTGTGTTGTAGACAAACATTTATTGGACGAAACAGCACGAATAGTAGTTCCCAGTGGTTATATACTGGGTACAAATAATAATACATAAATATTATTATATGGGGAACTTCCGAGGCGATAATAGGGAATAATAGAACAAAGAAGTATGTGTTAGCACTCGGAAAAATTGACAGACAAACAACAATAGAAAAAAACGAAGAACAATATATGGTCCGAAGTGGGATCGAACCCGTACTCAGTGGCACCGCGCCTTGCCACGAGAAGCCGAACGCTTGGTACACTGCCACGCAGCCAACTAAAAAATTGGCTATTGCAGTAGTGTCTTCCACGAAAGGCGATCTCAATGACTATAGCATAGGGTAACGATCACAGACCGGAAATAAATTGTATATTTGTACTTTCCTATTAATGCAAGTATCTCCCAGTAGGGCTGAATACTTGTGTTGTAGACAAACATTTATTGGACGAAACAGCACGAATAGTAGTTCCCAGTGGTTATATACTGGGTACAAATAATAATACATAAATATTATTATATGGGGAACTTCCGAGGCGATAATAGGGAATAATAGAACAAAGAAGTATGTGTTAGCACTCGGAAAAATTGACAGACAAACAACAATAGAAAAAAACGAAGAACAATATATGGTCCGAAGTGGGATCGAACCCGTACTCAGTGGCACCGCGCCTTGCCACGAGAAGCCGAACGCTTGGTACACTGCCACGCAGCCAACTAAAAATTGGCTATTGCAGTAGTGTCTTCCACGAAAGGCGATCTCAATGACTATAGCATAGGGTAACGATCACAGACCGGAAATAAATTGTATATTTGTACTTTCCTATTAATGCAAGTATCTCCCAGTAGGGCTGAATACTTGTGTTGTAGACAAACATTTATTGGACGAAACAGCACGAATAGTAGTTCCCAGTGGTTATATACTGGGTACAAATAATAATACATAAATATTATTATATGGGGAACTTCCGAGGCGATAATAGGGAATAATAGAACAAAGAAGTATGTGTTAGCACTCGGAAAAATTGACAGACAAACAACAATAGAAAAAAACGAAGAACAATATATATGTGGTCCGAAGTGGGATCGAACCCGTACTCAGTGGCACCGCGCCTTGCCACGAGAAGCCGAACGCTTGGTACACTGCCACGCAGCCAACTAAAAAATTGGCTATTGCAGTAGTGTCTTCCACGAAAGGCGATCTCAATGACTATAGCATAGGGTAACGATCACAGACCGGAAATAAATTGTATATTTGTACTTTCCTATTAATGCAAGTATCTCCCAGTAGGGCTGAATACTTGTGTTGTAGACAAACATTTATTGGACGAAACAGCACGAATAGTAGTTCCCAGTGGTTATATACTGGGTACAAATAATAATACATAAATATTATTATATGGGGAACTTCCGAGGCGATAATAGGGAATAATAGAACAAAGAAGTATGTGTTAGCACTCGGAAAAATTGACAGACAAACAACAATAGAAAAAACGAAGAACAATATATGGTCCGAAGTGGGATCGAACCCGTACTCAGTGGCACCGCGCCTTGCCACGAGAAGCCGAACGCTTGGTACACTGCCACGCAGCCAACTAAAAAATTGGCTATTGCAGTAGTGTCTTCCACGAAAGGCGATCTCAATGACTATAGCATAGGGTAACGATCACAGACCGGAAATAAATTGTATATTTGTACTTTCCTATTAATGCAAGTATCTCCCAGTAGGGCTGAATACTTGTGTTGTAGACAAACATTTATTGGACGAAACAGCACGAATAGTAGTTCCCAGTGGTTATATACTGGGTACAAATAATAATACATAATATTATTATATGGGGAACTTCCGAGGCGATAATAGGGAATAATAGAACAAAGAAGTATGTGTTAGCACTCGGAAAAATTGACAGACAA
Organism: Megaustenia siamemsis; assembly: GCA_032433765.1. Taxonomy (NCBI): domain Eukaryota; kingdom Metazoa; phylum Mollusca; class Gastropoda; order Stylommatophora; family Ariophantidae; genus Megaustenia; species Megaustenia siamemsis. The sequence continues at coordinate 32,256,653 of JAVIAB010000026.1, read as the reverse complement.
ACAACAATAGAAAAAACGAAGAACAATATATGGTCCGAAGTGGGATCGAACCCGTACTCAGTGGCACCGCGCCTTGCCACGAGAAGCCGAACGCTTGGTACACTGCCACGCAGCCAACTAAAAATTGGCTATTGCAGTAGTGTCTTCCACGAAAGGCGATCTCAATGACTATAGCATAGGGTAACGATCACAGACCGGAAATAAATTGTATATTTGTACTTTCCTATTAATGCAAGTATCTCCCAGTAGGGCTGAATACTTGTGTTGTAGACAAACATTTATTGGACGAAACAGCACGAATAGTAGTTCCCAGTGGTTATATACTGGGTACAAATAATAATACATAAATATTATTATATGGGGAACTTCCGAGGCGATAATAGGGAATAATAGAACAAAGAAGTATGTGTTAGCACTCGGAAAAATTGACAGACAAACAACAATAGAAAAAAACGAAGAACAATATATGGTCCGAAGTGGGATCGAACCCGTACTCAGTGGCACCGCGCCTTGCCACGAGAAGCCGAACGCTTGGTACACTGCCACGCAGCCAACTAAAAAATTGGCTATTGCAGTAGTGTCTTCCACGAAAGGCGATCTCAATGACTATAGCATAGGGTAACGATCACAGACCGGAAATAAATTGTATATTTGTACTTTCCTATTAATGCAAGTATCTCCCAGTAGGGCTGAATACTTGTGTTGTAGACAAACATTTATTGGACGAAACAGCACGAATAGTAGTTCCCAGTGGTTATATACTGGGTACAAATAATAATACATAAATATTATTATATGGGGAACTTCCGAGGCGATAATAGGGAATAATAGAACAAAGAAGTATGTGTTAGCACTCGAAAAATTGACAGACAAACAACAATAGAAAAAAACGAAGAACAATATATGGTCCGAAGTGGGATCGAACCCGTACTCAGTGGCACCGCGCCTTGCCACGAGAAGCCGAACGCTTGGTACACTGCCACGCAGCCCACTAAAAAATTGGCTATTGCAGTAGTGTCTTCCACGAAAGGCGATCTCAATGACTATAGCATAGGGTAACGATCACAGACCGGAAATAAATTGTATATTTGTACTTTCCTATTAATGCAAGTATCTCCCAGTAGGGCTGAATACTTGTGTTGTAGACAAACATTTATTGGACGAAACAGCACGAATAGTAGTTCCCAGTGGTTATATACTGGGTACAAATAATAATACATAAATATTATTATATGGGGAACTTCCGAGGCGATAATAGGGAATAATAGAACAAAGAAGTATGTGTTAGCACTCGGAAAAATTGACAGACAAACAACAATAGAAAAAAACGAAGAACAATATATGGTCCGAAGTGGGATCGAACCCGTACTCAGTGGCACCGCGCCTTGCCACGAGAAGCCGAACGCTTGGTACACTGCCACGCAGCCAACTAAAAATTGGCTATTGCAGTAGTGTCTTCCACGAAAGGCGATCTCAATGACTATAGCCAATTTTTTAGTTCACTGCGTGGCAGTGTACCACGTTCGGCTTCTCGTGCAAGGCGCGGTGCCACTGAGTACGGGTTCGATCCCACTTCGGACCATATATTGTTCTTCGTTTTTTTCTAATTTTTGTTTGTCTGTCATTTTTCCGAGTGCTAACACATACTTCTTTGTTCTATTATTCCTATTATCGCCTCGGAAGTTCCCCATATAATAATATTTATGTATTATTATTTGTACCCAGTATATAACCACTGGGAACTACTATTCGTGCTGTTTCGTCCAATAAATGTTTGTCTACAACACAATATTCAGCCCTACTGGGAGATACTTGCATTAATAGGAAAGTACAAATATACAATTTATTTCCGGTCTGTGATCGTTACCCTATGCTATAGTCATTGAGATCGCCTTTCGTGGAAGACACTACTGCAATAGCCAATTTTTTAGTTGGCTGCGTGGCAGTGTACCAAGCGTTCGGCTTCTCGTGGCAAGGCGCGGTGCCACTGAGTACGGGTTCGATCCCACTTCGGACCATATATTGTTCTTCGTTTTTTTCTATTGTTGTTTGTCTGTCAATTTTTCCGAGTGCTAACACATACTTCTTTGTTCTATTATTCCCTATTATCGCCTCGGAAGTTCCCCATATAATAATATTTATGTATTATTATTTGTACCCAGTATATAACCACTGGGAACTACTATTCGTGCTGTTTCGTCCAATAAATGTTTGTCTACAACACAAGTATTCAGCCCTACTGGGAGATACTTGCATTAATAGGAAAGTACAAATATACAATTTATTTCCGGTCTGTGATCGTTACCCTATGCTATAGTCATTGAGATCGCTTTCGTGGAAGACACTACTGCAATAGCCAATTTTTTAGTTGGCTGCGTGGCAGTGTACCAAGCGTTCGGCTTCTCGTGGCAAGGCGCGGTGCCACTGAGTACGGGTTCGATCCCACTTCGGACCATATATTGTTCTTCGTTTTTTTCTATTGTTGTTTGTCTGTCAATTTTTCCGAGTGCTAACACATACTTCTTTGTTCTATTATTCCCTATTATCGCCTCGGAAGTTCCCCATATAATAATATTTATGTATTATTATTTGTACCCAGTATATAACCACTGGGAACTACTATTCGTGCTGTTTCGTCCAATAAATGTTTGTCTACAACACAGTATTCAGCCCTACTGGAGATACTTGCATTAATAGAAAGTACAAATATACAATTTATTTCAGGTCTGTGATCGTTACCCTATGCTATAGTCATTGAGATCGCCTTTCGTGGAAGACACTACTGCAATAGCCAATTTTTTAGTTGGCTGCGTGGCAGTGTACCAAGCGTTCGCTTCTCGTGGCAAGGCGCGGTGCCACTGAGTACGGGTTCGATCCCACTTCGGACCATATATTGTTCTTCGTTTTTTTCTATTGTTGTTTGTCTGTCAATTTTTCCGAGTGCTAACACATACTTCTTTGTTCTATTATTCCATACGGAGTATGCCAACATCTAACCAACCTTTATTAAAAGTCTCTATATCAACAGCAGCTGCAGGGTCAGAACGCAGCAGGCTACACAGACCACTTCGAAGTTAGATCAGGTGTAAGACAGGGGTGCGTACTATCCCTCTACTGTTTATTACACACATGGACTTTATATGCAAGCTAGCCAACCCATCAGAGACAGAGGAGATCAACGAGCTTTTATTTGCAGACAACCAGGCACTAATTCATGAAACAATAGAAGACCTACAAGAACACTTAAACAAACTCAACATCTCAGGCACAAAATACAACATGAAATCAACATCAACAAAACAGAAGTCATGAATGTCACCAAAAAAACAGAAAATCAACATAACTATAGAAGGCAGGCAACTAAAACAAGTAGAGGAATTCAAATACTAGGAAATTTTAGTGACAAACGATTCACAAACAGCAGAGTTAGAATCATGATGCAACAAAGCTTGTCAAAACATTGGACAGTTATCACCACTATTGTCCAACAAGGAATAACTCTTAAGAAGCAAAACGAGCACTATACAATACAATCTTCATCCCAACGTTGTGCTAACAACGCCAGACCTGGACCCTAGATGCAAGAACAATAAGAAAAATAACCTCTACTGAGATGAAATGTGTTGACGAATGATAGGAAACAGTCTGAGAGATAAGAACAGAAATGAAGAACTGAGAAAAAAAGCTAGGAATAGAAATGAAGAACTGAGAAAAGCTAGGAATAGAAATGAAGAACTGAGAAAAAAGCTAGGAATAGAAATGAAGAACTGAGAGAAAAAAAGCTAGGAATAGCTAAAAGACCACAGATGTTCAAAGAATACTCCTGTATTTGCAACTAAAGAATCAATCACCACTGCCATGCAATATAAAAATAAATGGGACAAATATGAACAAGTGCAATGCCTCAAATACTTGGGCACAGTAATAACAACATGAGACAGAAGATGCGCCACAGAATTAAAAAGCAGAAAAGCAGTCCAAAGGAGCATTTCAGAAAATGAAAATGTCTTGTGCAACTAGTCTACGTCAATAAAAGTGAGAAAGAGAGTTCATCTGTGCTATGTAGAGCCCATTCTGACCTATGGAAGTAAATCATGAACAGTAGTCAAACAAATGAAAAGATGATTAGAGGCCACAGAGAATGGATTTCTCATAAGAATGTTGAGAGCTCCATGGACAACGAAAAAGACCAACGAGGAAATTCTCAAAGAGACCAACAAAAAAAAAAGGGAGCTCATAAAAAAACATCAAAAAAGTCAACATTTTTTGGACACATCATGAGAAGTGGATAGTTGTAATACTTGGTTACAACTGGCAAAATGCAAGGAAAGAGAGATCGAGACGACAAAGAGAGAAGATACCGGATAGCTTGGTGTCATGCCATGGAGAACAATCAACAACAGAATTGATACGATTTCTGTGGATAGAAAAGTATGGAAGGACATGATCACTTACACTAATTGGTAATGCACAAGATGATGATTTGCTACATACAACAGGGTCTGCTGTGTTATGGTCCTGTTTTATCTATGTACATATGTGTTATGTATATCTCAGAACAATGTGTCATGTCTAGAATCTTGACAAAACTTGTATAGATTTACTGTCCAAACTACACAGGCGTACATGGTAACAAATGGAACTGTTAAACAGCAGCAAGGATAATAAACATTTATGATGTATTGAGTACTCTCAATGAATGTGTTTAGATATGGCTTTTGATGAGAATGGGGACTGCTATATTCTGTATACAATGCTGAACATGCGGGAATGACAATCTAGAGGGGCAAACTATGTGTGTGTAACCAGTAAGCCACTACAGCCAACAGCGTGCACATACTTCACCATCTTAATAGTAATGTAAAAGTGTAAGATGTTAAGTGGTCTGTGGCCACCAGGCTAATAGAAAAAAAAACAAGTAAAGAGCCTCGTCACACTACGTAACATATAGGCAATATAGTGTTAGTGCCCACAATTTTTACTAGATCTTTAGCACAAGATTTTTTGGGAAAGGGTGGTCAGCATTATATCAGTGCTGCTTTTCTTTTCTTAGATAAACAAAATACAGTACTCATTTAAGGCTGGATGAACCTTGAAGCAGTCAAATAGGATCAAACCTGATCTCTTGTTCTTAGTAGTCCAGTTTACTAACCAGCAAGCTATCGTGACCTCCCAACCAGGCCAGCCTTCTGATTGGTTACAGCCTTCATTAAACTGTCACATTGCTGATGTTTCCTTTACCTGACCAGAGCACAAACTCTAGTCTCTCTATTTTACCAGCTAAGTAGGTCTCTGAAGTAGGTTACTGGAGTTTTAGCAAACCTGCTGATGACAGTACTTGAACCCAGGTTGTTTAGTCAATGGAGATTACATTTTTGCAACTAGAACCCACGACTCCCAGTGGATTCTACTTCACCATCAGCTGAAAACTACTCAGTGACTATGGGTCAGCATGCAATGCAGTGATTTCAACTCTAGCAACACATACCAATGAACATTTAGACATTTTTAAAAACTAATTTACTTATATACAACGACCGCTGTGTCACATCAATAAATGAAAATGAATGGTGATACCTAAGCTTTAAGTATATTTCCATTACATGTAATAACTATGGACTCTGTGCAAGTTATTACGAGGTATGCTTGTATGTGTCCTTACTTAATGATATGATCTACTGACAATATTTAGGAAGTGAGGCAAAGCAAAGTCTGGTATATATGTTCACCCAGGATTATAAAGTTATATATCAACATGTCTACTCATTCTAGTGAGCGATCTCACACCTAGCCCGTCTCCATGACGACCGCTTCTCTGCTTCCCTGGCACGTTTATGCATGATATCCTCCTCCACATAATGTTTTTGAACTCTCATCTTTTGGTTGGATGGGATTGGCTCTACCAGCATTGTTGGTCTCGGCACTTTGATGAGTATATCAGAGAAGGAAGAATGAAATGGAACTACAAGTAAGCAGTATGCTGGACATGCATTACCAACATCAGAGGGCAGTAGGAGACAGGTCAGTTTTTAAAAGAATAACATTTGAAATTATTAAAAAATATTAAATTATCATCATTCAAAAAATCAACAATAAACTGGACTAGTATCACACAGACTCTGCAAAAGTAAATATGAATTATCATCACACAGATGCACAAATGTATAATTGGACTAACAAAACACAAGCACAACAAATATAAAATTGAATTAACATCACACATGCACAATAAAAATTAGACTAAGACAAAACACATGTTTAATATAAAATTGGGCTAACCGTACACATACACTGTTAATAATAACAGGACTAACACCACATGACACATACATGCCCACAAATGTAGTTCCATCACAACATGATACATCAATGTCCAAAGTTCTTAGTTATATCTCATAATCTCTCTCTCTCTCACTCACTCACTCTCTCACTCACTCACCCACCCACCCACGCATGCACACACACACACACACGCATGCATATATATCTAGACCTTGTACCTTCACATACCACATACACATAAATGTTTACAGTCTTTAGTCCCAATACAATGCGACACATAAATGTTTACAGTCTTTAGTCCCAATACAATGCGACACATAAATGTTTACAGTCTTTAGTCCCAATACAATGCGACACATAAATGTTTACAGTCTTTAGTCCCAATACAATGCGACACATAAATGTTTACAGTCTTTAGTCCCAATACAATGCGACACATAAATGTTTACAGTCTTTAGTCCCAATACAATGCGACACATAAATGTTTTACAGTCTTTAGTCCCAATACAATGCGACACATAAATGTTTACAGTCTTTAGTCCCAATACAATGCGACACATAAATGTTTACAGTCTTTAGTCCCAATACAATGCGACACATAAATGTTTACAGTCTTTAGTCCCAATACAATGCGACACATAAATGTTTACAGTCTTTAGTCCCAATACAATACGACACATAAATGTTTACAGTCTTTAGTCCCAATACAATGGACACATAAATGTTTACAGTCTTTAGTCCCAATACAATGCGACACATAAATGTTTACAGTCTTTAGTCCAATACAATACAACACATAAATGTTTACAGTTTTTAGTCCCAATACAATGCGACACATAAATGTTTACAGTCTTTAGTCCCAATACAATGCGACACATAAATGCTTACAGTCTTTAGTCCCAATACAATGCGACACATAAATGTTTACAGTCTTTAGTCCCAATACAATGCGACACATAAATGTTTACAGTCTTTAGTCCCAATACAATGCGACACATAAATGTTTACAGTCTTTAGTCCCAATACAATGCGACACATAAATGTTTACAGTCTTTAGTCCCAATACAATGCGACACATAAATGTTTACAGTCTTTAGTCCCAATACTGCGACACATAAATGTTTACAGTCTTTAGTCCCAATACAATGCGACACATAAATGCTTACAGTCTTTAGTCCCAATACAATGCAACACATAAATGTTTACAGTCTTTAGTCCCAATACAATGCGACATATAAATGTTTACAGTCTTTAGTCCAATACAATGCGACACATAAATGTTTACAGTCTTTAGTCCCAATACAATGCGACACATAAATGTTTACAGTCTTTAGTCCCAATACAATGCGACACATAAATGTTTACAGTCTTTAGTCCCAATACAATGCGACACATAAATGTTTTACAGTCTTTAGTTCTAATACAATGCGACACATAAATGTTTACAGTCTTTAGTCCCAATACAATGCGACACATAAATGTTTACAGTCTTTAGTCCCAATACAATGCGACACATAAATGTTACAGTCTTTAGTCCCAATACAATGCGACACATAAATGTTTACAGTCTTTAGTCCCAATACAATGCGACACATAAATGTTTACAGTCTTTAGTCCCAATACAATGCGACACATAAATGTTTACAGTCTTTAGACCCAATACAATGCGACACATAATGTTTACAGTCTTTAGTCCCAATACAATGCGACACATAAATGTTTACAGTCTTTAGTCCCCAATACAATGCGACACATAAATGTTTACAGTCTTTAGTCCCAATACAATGCGACACATAAATGTTTACAGTCTTTAGTCCCAATACAATGCGACACATAAATGTTTACAGTCTTTAGTCCCAATACAATGCGACACATAATGTTTACAGTCTTTAGTCCCAATACAATGCGACACATAAATGTTTACAGTCTTTAGTCCCCATACAATGCGACACATAAATGTTTACAGTCTTTAGTCCCAATACAATGCGACACATAAATGTTTACAGTCTTTAGTCCCAATACAATGCGACACATAAATGTTTACAGTCTTTAGTCCCAATACAATGCGACACATAAATGTTTACAGTCCTTTAGTCCCAATACAATGCGACACATAAATGTTTACAGTCTTTAGTCCCAATACAATGCTAAATGTTTTCCCAATACAATGCGACACATAAATGTTTACAGTCTTTAGTCCCCAATACAATGCGACACATAAATGTTTACAGTCTTTAGTCCCAATACAATGCGACACATAAATGTTTTACAGTCTTTAGTCCAATACAATGCAACACATAAATGTTTACAGTCTTTAGTCCCAATACAATGCAACACATAAATGCTTACAGTCTTTAGTCCCAATACAATGCGACACATAAATGTTTACAGTCTTTAGTCCCAATACATGCGACACATAAATGTTTACAGTCTTTAGTCCCAATACAATGCGACACATAAATGTTTACAGTCTTTAGTCCCAATACAATGCGACACATAAATGTTTACAGTCTTTAGTCCCAATACAATGCGACACATAAATGTTTACAGTCTTTAGTCCCAATACAATGCGACACATAAATGTTTACAGTCTTTAGTCCCAATACAATGCGACACATAAATGTTTACAGTCTTTAGTCCCAATACAATGCGACACATAAATGTTTACAGTCTTTAGTCCAATACAATGCGACACATAAATGTTTACAGTCTTTAGTCCCAATACAATGCGACACATAAATGTTTACAGTCTTTAGTCCAATACAATGCGACACATAAATGTTTTACAGTCTTTAGTCCCAATACAATGCGACACATAAATGTTTACAGTCTTTAGTCCCCATACAATGCGACACATAAATGTTTACAGTCTTTAGTCCCAATACAATGCAACACATAAATGTTTACAGTCTTTAGTCCCAATACAATGCGACACATAAATGTTTACAGTCTTTAGTCCCAATACAATGCGACACATAAATGTTTACACATCTTTAGTCCCAATACAATGCGACACATAAATGTTTACAGTCTTTAGTCCCAATACAATGCGACACATAAATGCTTACAGTTCTTATTTCCCTCTTTTTCACAGTGTTTCATATATTAAGTGATCGTAGAAGTGTACTGCCGCTAATTTACGGCAAAATCATGATATCTATGCTATTTTACCAGACACATCTAACATTGACATACTTAAAATTTGCCAGAGCAGTGGCCATTTTGGTTATTCTTATTGAGGTATTTGCGGGTCACCAACATTGCACACTGAACATGTCTATAGGTGCTCAGATCCCCTCCTCTCGTTATTAAGGTATTTGCGGGTCATCAACATTGCACTCCGACATGTCTATAGGTGCTCAGATCCCCTCCTCAGTTATTGAGGTATTTGCGGGTCACCAACATTGCACTCCGAACATGTCTATAGGTGCTCAGATCCCCTCCTCAGTTATTGAGGTATTTACAGGTCATCAACATTGCACTCCGAACATGTCCTATAGGTGCTCAGATCTCTTTCTCAGCAAGTCTTGCAGTGCCCAGTGACTGACCGACTCCAGTTCTGTGTTGGTTGATTAGTCTTCTTACACACCCACTAAGTTTCGTGTTCTGGCTGTGCCCATATTAACTTTCATCTGAAGGAATGACGTAAACTCATTCTTGTGAAGATTTAATTGCCAAGGGTTATTTTTATCTGCGTGAGAGCAAATCACACACCTCCTATTTTTCACTGTCATCCGACATATCTGAGAGGGCTAGACATTGAATCTCAATAACCAGAGACTAAGGGAGGGTAATGGCATAAAGAAACCATGGATTCAAAGTGAAAAATTCACATCACCTGTGGCAGAATTTAACTCAGAGCCTCTTGTACAGCTCAGATGTTGGCACATTACCTCTACACCACCCAGCTTCAGTTCTTAGTTCCATAACACACATGAAACGTATACTGTTTACAATTTTCAATTCCATCACAACATACACCTCCACAGTTCATACTTTCATCACAACATACAAGTCTACAGTTCTTAGTTTCATCACAACATGAAACGTACAAGTGTACAGTTCTTAGTTTTCATCACAACATGAAACGTACAAGTCTACAGTTCTTAGTTTCATCACAACATGAAATGTACAAGTCTAACAGTTCCTTAGTTTCATCACAACATGAAACGTACAGTCTACAGTTCTTAGTTTCATCACAACATGAAACGTACAGTGTACAGTTCTTAGTTTCATCACAACATGAAAGTACAAGTGTACAGTTTCTTAGTTTCATCACAACATGAAACGTACAAGTCTACAGTTCTTAGTTTCATCACAACATGAAATGTACAAGACTACAGTTCTTAGTTTCATCACAACATACATTCTACAGTTCTTAGTTTCATCACAACATACAAGTGTACAGTTCTTAGTTTCATCACAACATACAAGTGTACAGTTCTTAGTTTCATCACAACACACAAGTGTCAGTTCTTAGTTTCATCACAACATACAAGTGTAGAGTTCTTAGTTTTCATCACAACATACAAGTGTAGAGTTCTTAGTTTCATCACAACATACAAGTGTACAGTTCTTAGTTTCATCACAACATACATGTCTACAGTTCTTAGTTTCATCACAACATGAAACATACAAGTCTACAGTTCTCAGTTTAATCACAACATGAAATGTACAAGTCTACAATTCTTAGTTTCCATCACAACATGAAACGTACAAGTCTACAGTTCTTAGTTTCATCACAACAACAAGTCTACAGTTCTTAGTTTCATCACAACATACATGTCTACAGTTCTTAGTTTCATCACAACATACAAGTCTACAGTTCTTAGTTTTATCACAACATGAAAACATACAAGTCTACAGTTCTTAGTTTCATCACAACATGAATGTACAAGTCTACAGTTCTTAGTTTCATCACAACATACATGTCTAACAGTTCTTAGTTTCATCACAACATGAAATGTACAAGTCTACAGTTCTTAGTTTCCTCACAACATGAAATGTACAAGTCTACAGTTCTTAGTTTCATCACAACATGAAACGACAAGTCTCCAGTTCTTAGTTTCATTACAACATACATGTCTACAGTTCTTAGTTTCATCACAACATGAAACGTATACTCTCTATATTTTCAGTTCCATCACAACAGTATAATTATACAGCAATTATATTGATTACAGTTTTTAGTTCCATCACAAAATGACATATGCACATTTAGAGCTCTTGCTGCATCATAACACATATATATCTAGCTGTATTTGCCAATAATATGAAACACTGCACATATCAAAAACACTAATGCAAAATACATCACCTTTAAGCACATACATATAAAAGTCATATCAATATATGTGCAAACACTTCATGTATGTTGTTACCTTCTGGAATCAAACTGGACAAGTCAGCAGAAAGGGGGAAAATGAGTGGAGGCAGATTAGCAGCAGCAAAACAAGTCACAGCCAGCATGTTCACATCAACATATATCAGTCACAAAACATGACTTATATCAGTCATAAAACATACAACATATATCGGTCATAAAACATTACATATATCAGTCATTAAAAAAATGTACACATCACATTTGTTAGTCTTCAGAGCAAAGAATGACACTTTACAAACTAAGGATATATATAAAATTAGTCTTCAAAGAATGACACTTTACAAACTAAGGATATATAAAATTAGTCTTCAAAGAATGACACTTTACAAACTAAGGATATATAAAATTAGTCTTCAAAGAATGACACTTTACAAACTAATGATATATAAAATTAATCTTCAAAGAATGACACTTTACAAACAAAGGATATATAAAATTAATCT